>CBVK0102535800.1:0-26532 GCA_900067695.1 Picea abies | reverse complement strand
AATGTGACCTAATGCTTGACCCTTGTGTTAGAAGGGCTTCCCAGGACAATATGCTACCAATGGAATTTTACACTCCCTAACTCAAGATACTATTGTGTGTTTTTAAGATTTTGGAGAGTGTGTCTCTCTTCCTACTCCAAAGAACTAGCAGCTAAATGTTGGTGTAAAAGAGCCCTAGAAAAGAGTTACTAGATCAATTTTAATATTACGTAATGTTTTTACAGGCTGTTGTTTACTCAAAGGTAACGAAAATGAAACTCATGATGTGTGACTCTGACCCAAATAATGCAAGGATATGATGAAATATAATTATTTTCATTCGATGAATCCTAGTTATAGGAGAGAGAATATCTTCCAAATCAATCTCAATACTACAATGCAAGTGCAATGCTCAATTTCCATTCAGATGCCAATGTAAACAATCAAATTTCAATGAACAATTTCCATATGTCTTTTTTCAAACAAACTCTAAAAACTTGATTTTCAATGTTTTTGAAAAGGCAAAAACAAAATCTTGAAAGAAAACATGCAGTTCACTTTCCAAGAAGAACTCTAATTAATGAGAAAAGAAAACCAAATTATAAAGACCCAAACAAACAACCCAATCCAATACTTTCAACGAAAGAAAAAACAAAAGAAAACCAAGGAGCTTCTCAATGCAAATGAAAAATTGTCCTTTCGAACCAACAAGCACAAGAGAAGCACCAAACGCTCAAATCTCAACCAATCACTAGTTCTTAGCCAGCCAGATACACTCAAATCCAGAAGTCAGAGAGAATGAAAATGCCAACAAGAGCTAATAAATGAAAGTCAAGCTTCAAAGGCAAGAAAAAACCTAGAAACCCTAGATCAGTTCCAACAAGCCAACTAAAGAAAAAGATATGTAAGTCACTGATTCAGTAAGCCAAAAAGATGTAAATCAACAGATATGAGCAGTTGACAAAGTCAAAACTTGAATTCAAAAATTTCAAAAAATCTGTTCGCAGGCCAGTGTGGAACATAGTGCGAGAAGATAGTGTTCTCGCAGGCCACTTTGATGCAACATGCGAACTGTTCGCACTGGAATATATACGCAGAGTGCGAACTTTCAAGGTTCTCGCAGGCTTTCAATGGACATAGTGCAAGAATCCCTGAAACTAATGAAAATTTTGAAAGAGCAAGCAAAATTCAAACTGGCTTATAGACCCAAAAGGTCTCTCAGGGTATCCTGAGGACTCAGAGACTGACAAATCAAGACAAAAATGCAAACAGAGAAAATGGCCACAAAAACTCAAAAAAAATAAAGAAAAAAGGGATAGTTCCCCAGTGGAGTTGCCAATTTTGTTATAGGATAAATCTGTGAGTGCGGACACAAGCCGATCTCCCTAGATCCACCTAGATCTAGAACAAAACAGGACAGAATAATACACTTTCCCTTGATCTAGACTATTGAATGAACTGAGAGATGAGGATCATGGACATACCTTATGAATGCTTTCCTTAGATCTCTGTTTTTCCAAGATTTGCTCCAATGCTCTCATCCCGTTCAGATCACAACAGAACGAACCAATCGAAGTAAAGGCAGATTAATATATTCAATAACTAGTCTATACATATGATCAAGAAGTTATGTAATAAAGTGACATCATCTTTATGGGAAAGGGACATATTGTTGTATTGAATTAATTGAAAGTGAAACTTACAACCTGAGCCTTGATGTCATAGGTATCCTTTCGATGGCTCCTAGCTCTGACACACACACTTTCTCATGCATGAAGAAAATCAACCACTTGTGATGACCTTGTTGTTGTCTCTAGCTGTTGTAGCATCAGTCCTCCATACAGTCTTGCACTAATTCTCTAATCAATCTCTTGCTAACTTGTTGCTTGCTTAACTTAACCCTTTCCATGAGAAATATCCTCAATATATAGGAGAAGATAGATTAGTTACTTGGATAGGGAATGATCCCAAGATATCTGGAATGCCAGCACCTGAATAACCATTTGAAAGCCAACTCACCCTTCTAGAAGATTCCCTTCTAGAAGGTTTGAGATTTTTATCTTTTTCCCTTTTAAGAACATGTTCGCACCCTAACAATGAGTACAGTGTGAGAAGTTCACACCCCAGATTAATGTAGCTTGCGAGAATCAGGCATTCTCGCAGGTGAATATATAAGTAGCCTGCGAACATTCTTCAAAAGTGTGAGTTCTGGAAGAAGACAACTGTAACTTTTCTCAGGAAAGTGTTCTTAGTAAAGAGTTTGATTTTCCATAATCATAACATCATCATGACATCATCACAATGACCAAATTTGTGGATAACACCAGGGAGCCTGAGTGTTGAAGGCCAGGAGCCTGTTGTTGTATATGGAATCAAGAAGAACAATTAATAAAATATAAACACCGCTATGTGAAGACCGACCACGATGAATGAGTGAAGGGGGACTAAGCATCCATAAGGTGGGCAAGGAATTAGGGGCTAGAAGGTGGGAAAGGGGGCTAAGTGTTGAGCCTAGGGGCTAAGCCTAGGGGGCTTAAGTCTGGGAATAATATTTTAATATTTTCCCAAAAGACATGTGCATTTTATGTTTTACCCTAAGTTTCTGGCAAAGGGAGAACATGCAAGGGAGATGCATGCTGGTGGAATGCATGCAGTTTCATGGGTGACAAGTGTCAACCTTGACGCATGCAAATAAAATAGCCAGGGTGAGCCGTGAGAAGGGTTCCTCCTTCATTCCTCCCAACTACCTGAGCGTGTAGGGAGCACTGAACGGTACGACCAACCCAACCTCTGCAAGAATACCTCATGCGTTCCTGAGAAGGGAGAACCTGGTATTGTCTTTGATAGTCCATGCATACCCTATGTCTGACTAATCAAACCTATGCATGGAGGCTCTATTCCAAAGCTGAGACCCTGAACCATTCCACCATTGTTGAACTAGTGGGAAAGCTTGTGTTGTTCTGAAGAGACGGTCTCACCCTCTGTTCTGAGTCGTGGATTCTATGTCGACCCCTGTAAGAGTTACTCATCACGCATTCTTGTGAACCATCACTATGAGGACTCGAGCAATTGTTGAGCCTGTTTGGGAGGCCGTGTTTGTATTTTCAATTGGCTATGGTAACCACGTAGAGTTGGACTATGCGTGGCTTGATGGCCAACGCGAGTTGTGATTGAACCTATGTGTGATCTCTCTCTAGGTGAGGGAGGTGGATGTTGTTGGAAGATATTTCTTCCAGAGAGTGTCCAGCACCAGCTTCAGGCTCTGAGACTTCCTGATCCAGCCTATTGCTGAGACCCAGAGAGGGAGGTTAGCATCGATGGACTGTGCTTGTGAAGGTGTATACTCCCAGGTGAAACAAGAATGTGGGGAATGAGAGTCTGATAGTAGTGGGCGTAAGATGGCATCTTGGGAAGAATCCTTCCAGATTTTATGTGTTGTTTTCCCTGTAACCTTAGCCTAGCCTAGATTTCCTTGCCTTGTGGTGGAGCTTAGTCCCAACTCGGGGTTGACCCATTGCTGAGCTAATGAGAAGTGTGGTCTAAGGCTGGGAGGTTCGTGGAAGGCCTGCACTTGGTTGGTGTATTCTACCACTGTTAAAACAAAAGTATTTGATTATGTTTTAATCATGTTTTGCACGACTCTACTACTTATGTTATCATGATTTCCACGGGTCCTGAAAGTAAGTCGTGTGAAATGACGAAACATGGAAAATCTCAGCCTTGTGGTGAGTCGATATAAACTTGACATCACCTTGAGGAGGTGGGTAGTCGAAGGTACCCATCAAAGATGGGCACAAACCAACTCCTACATTGACGACACCGGCTTGAGGATTATCTACCATGGGAACCGTGGATGCCCCCAAGGCTGGGTCAGGTCGAGAGAAGGACAATTGATCAATAATCACTATCCGGCCTCCATGTGGAAATAGTAAGACTCAAAAAACTGTAGCGACTACTATTTGCATTGCATAAGTCCAACTACGACCCAACAATAGATTGTAATCGATGGGGGCATTGACTACCTCTACTTCAACGCACACGGTCTTCCCTCCTAACTGCACAGGGAAAGAAGGGATGATTCCATGCGGTCGGAAAGAACGACCATCGAACGTAGTGAGGAGAGTAGGTGATGGAGACAACTCAGGTTGACCAATGGCTTTCCAGCATGCTAACGACATAACGCAAGTCGAAGCACCCTCGTCTACCACCGTGCGGAAGATATTTTGTGTAAAAATTTTCGTGGGATGAGCCACTACTATCTGGAATGCAACGTGGTAAGGCAAACGAGGTTTCAAGTCAGTCGTATCTAACATGATGGTTCCCAGGTTACAAGTCTCAGTAGAGCCTAAAGCAGTTAACAAGGCTTTTCTCTGAGTAGGGAAACTTTGGAGGACTTCCAAAGCGGACATAGCACAAGGGGTTTGTGACAAATCTTCCACCATAGAGTAGTTCTGGGTGGCCCTTGCATTTGGATTATGAGAAGCTCGTTTAAGCGCACCTTTTGGGATGCGAGTCATTGTTTCACCCAACGTCTTCTCGATCTGTAGAGGAAGAGATGGGATCTCGGCTTCTTTTCCCTTCTCAGAGGTGCTTGGTTTGCTATAATCATGAGCTCTAGTCGCTATGAAAGTGTCACTTTTCATCATGTATACGTTCACGGAAGATGAACCATTTGGGGGAGGGAAGTTTTCGTGGCTGCCCCCCTCCGTACTTGCAGAGGCTTGAGTTAAATTCTGCCCATGCTGAAAGGGATTAGTCAACACGGCTTGTTGTTGCTGTGTGACAAACTTCTAGGCCTCTACAAGTCGAGGGCATAGATGGGTTGGGTGGTCCTCCGCACATAAGTTGCACGGATACCTCGCCTTTTTCCTTTCTGTGGTGCCCTCGCCAGTGTTATCATTTGGTTTCTTATCCCCCTTACCCTTCTTGCGTTGTTTTTTCTTTCCTTCAGGCTGCTGGTTGGCCTTTGGGTTAGTCGTCTGTACGGAGTGTACTTTCGACATTTGAGTAGGAGGAGCAGTCGAAGAAGTAGTCTAGCTGGCCATTGAATGTTGTATAGATAACTGCTACAATTGTTTTGTCAATTTCTCAGCGGGCTTTGTTTGTGCTGAACCAACGATGCCATCGGCATGTGGTCCGGCTCTCTGTCTGGTTTTGTCTAGAATTGATCGTGGTGCATCCGGCAGGATGGTGTACAATAGACCAGATTGAGAATAGATAAGCTCAAACTGTTGAGCTCTCATGATGGCTTCTTCCTCGGAGAAGACCCCTGAAGTCGCGACGTCTTTGGATAACTGCGGAACTAAAGACTTAAGGAACCACTCAAGAAGGAATGATAGTGGGACGGGTACCTTGATAAGACTCTTTCGGTGTCACCACTCTCGAATATGATCCAAGATATGGTCCGCTGACGTCTGCTCAAAATTGACCAGCAACTCTGTGCCGGCATCATATCTCATAGGTAACTGGAAATGGTTAAGGAAATCCATATCCAGTTCGCCAAAAAAGGAATATCGTGAACGATCAAGATCTATGTACCATTTTGTGGCACTCCCAATAAGAGTGCGTAGAAATAATCGCAACTGGACAGAGTCATCTTTCAGTGAGTTAGATGAGCACCATAAGTGGAAAGTGGTCACGTGATCACCTGGATCTTCATTAGGCTTGGCCTCAAACTTTGGGATGTCCAAAGGCAACTTCGTCGGCATAGGAGGCCAACGTGGATCGTTCAACAACCGTGTTAAATCCGGTAAGTGTAACTTTGCCAAGAAAGGAAGTTTAGGCTGTTGCTGATAGCCAGGATAAAAGGGTCCTGGAGTTTGACTGGCACCAGGTTGCCAGGAAAAGTTTGGCTGCTGGCCCAGGTTCTGATAGAAACCATTGCCCTGACCAACATAAGGGTTTTGCATTTGAGGATACATCATTTGTTGATTCCCCATGAAGGACATAGGATGTTGGGCGTTCATCGTATTTGAGGGACTTTGGGAAGGGTTCCCCCATGCCGGTCCTGTGGGGAGAGGCATAGAGGCCTGTCCGGGGTTCCATTGGCTGTGGAAAGAATTGCCCCAGAACGACATTCCAGATGATGGAACGGATCCTTGTGTTGAGTTCCAAGGTCCTGGTATATGTGCCCCCAGCACAGGAATAGTACCCTGTGCCGGCGTAGACTGTCCAAAAATGGGTGTGCCCCCTGATGGGAGAGCAGCGGATGTGAAAGTGTTATTACCAACCATCCCGTTCCAAACAAACGGCGACGAACCTACCAGCTGAGTTTGCGCAGGTGGTCCTTGACTCCCGGCTCCAAATGGACTCATGTGTGTAGGTAGCCCGACGGACTGCTGAGGTAATCCACTGAGCGAAGGGGACGAAGGAGGGATATGACCTCCAGCGTAAGGAAAATCATTGAAAGGGATAGGAATGCCCCCAATTTGACCTTGCAGAGAAGCGTTAGATCTCCCTGCCCCCAGACCCAAAGTCTGTGAAATGGAAGAGGTGAGTGCAGGACTCGTTCCTGAACTAGGCATACCGTATGAAAACGGAGCGCCTGTCGCACTAGGTGTATAAGGAGGTGTGTCTGCCATGATAGATGGCATCGGTCCACTTTGCGATGTAGTTGCATCCAAGACCGTGGTGGCCTGGACCGCCGACAAAGGCAAGTTAGGAGAAGCTTCTCCTGTGGTAACAACAGTGATAGGAATGGAAGAATTCCCAGAGATTTGTTCCATAACTGGGTTAGGCGCTGATAGGCGTTCATAAAATTGAATTGGCACAATAATGTCTGGCCAAGAATCAGCGTTTGAGGTTTCAACCAATCCAATATTGGCGGTCGATTCCTCGGGGGGTTGTTCGGGCTCAAAATCCGTAGTTGCTTCGAAAGACCCTTGATGGTCTAGCTTCCGCCTCAATGGTGGCGGGGGTGGCTCTAGTATAACCGGTGGTAGGCCCAGAAGCCTTCGTGACTGGTGGAGCTCTGAATCATCCACTTTTTGAGAAGATTCATGACACGCTAAGGTATTCTACATGAATAAACAGTAACACACACTAAAAGAAATCCCCTAGAAGATAAATCAAGCAAGCACTATATTAGTAGGAAGAACAGTTACAACAACCAACACTAGAGTACCTTACCAGTGCAAGTGCAACTCGAATACGGAAGCACCCTCCGGGTCTACTCTACAAAGCATTGGTCTGATGTCCATCCTAGGTACCGCATTATACCCTTGTAGTCACCTGTGTATGTCCCTAGAAAAGATTGGCAACTAGTTTGCCAGCACATGAACAACTATCAGGCGGGTACAGTCGGCAGTCGGGTAGACCACAATGAGCAGGGTATCAAGCCTGAAACCTGTCAAGGGTATCGAGAGAAAGTGTTCTGAAAGACGACTGAGGACCTTGAACGGATTTGAGAACCACGAAGCTCCATGGCAAATGCTAACGATGGAATCCCTTAATAGATCCTCTATATGTGTTCTCCACAACGCTCAGTCCAGCTTTGGAGGGGTTATCTCCGCTACCTTTCCTTACGCGACCTCGTGTTTAGCCCCTGTGTTAGAGGGGGGTCCTGAATAAGTTTCTGTAACTGGACTTCTACACTCCCTATTGACAGACTCCAATGTTTGGTTTGGGTGGCCTTGGAGAATTTACTCTCCAACCTTTTCCAAAGCCCTATTCTTAAGATAGTGTATGCACCCTACAAACAGAAAAGTCTACTTGATTTTATTTAGCGTTTCTTTTAAAGGGATTTGTTAAGTCTCAATGTGCGGAAGTGAAACTGATGGTGTCTAAACAGACTCAAAGCAAAAAGAACAAAATGCTTGGAAACAAACTTTTCTAAAATGCAAATCCAACAACTTTTCAATGAAAGACTTCTTTTCGTTTCGAAATTACTAAGATTTTATACAGTAAATATGAAGGATTTTCACTCAGATCTGCGAGCTACTTATACTTGACATGCACTGCAAAAACTTATGCAAAACAAACTTCTTTCCTAGCTACTGATGCAACAACACAATCCTCAAACCAAGAAGAAAATGAAACAGGAAATTGTTTTTTATTTCGTTGTAAAATAACACAACAAGGAAAAATGATGACAAGAACAAAACCAAGAGAATAAAAGAAAACTCTGGCTTAAAGTGCAGATCGCAAAGAGAATCAGAGCACAAAAAATGCAACAAAGCAATCACAACAACACCAATTCTAACACTTGCCTAAAAACCGTAAAACAAATATTTTTTTCTCTTTTGTCTTTTCTATCACAAAATCTAATAACAAACACAAGCTAAGGGGGAAATGCCCTAACCTGTTGACTGTGCATCCCCAGACTCCAGACCCCCAAGAGGAGCTCTTCTCACCATAGGAGGGGATGACTGCCCCACCCAAGCTAAAAAGCTGCCAATCAAGCCCGCGACTGTCACCAATACAGCACGCTTGCAAACGCATGCTGAGCTTCTACAATGCGTGGGTACCCGCGGGCTAGCCTTAAACAGGCTGTGGGTCTGTATAAAAACTGAGATAAAATCACACACAGATAGTCTAGTCCTGAAAAAGGCTTCTGGTATTGACAACCAGAGTCTCTAAAAGGCTTAGATGCTATCACTTTAACAGAAAATCAAGATTTGAAAAAAGAAAAACCAGTGTAAAGAAAAACAACACAATAAGACAGACTGAAACCCAAGGCAATAAACCAATCAAGACCTAGACAGGATCCAAAATGCCCCCTGAGAAGATAAAATTCTGACAGGGAAGAGGGGACTGCCTCTTAAGCTTCCTGAAACCACTACAGCAGGCATTCACATGCGGGCTATAGATGGTTAGGGCACGGGCACACGTGGGCAAGCCTTCTATAGGCCGCATGTACCTCTGTGTGTCTCGTGAATAACTATCAAGCGTCAGTCAATGAAGACTGGTATTGATAACCAGGTTCCCTGCTAGAATTGACCTAACAGAAAACAAAAATAAACAAAGAAACAAAGATTGAACTTCTTTGAACTACCCAAAAGATCTTTAACCAAATCCGGAAACCCTAAGAGTAAGACTATCCCCAGCGGAGTCACCAATTCTGTTGTGGGGTATTCTACCCTATGGACTAGCAAGTTAGGGCTTTAAACTTGCATGCAGATCATGACCCTTCTTAAGCTTACTTTTAACCTTCTACCCAAATCTAAAACCCCTTTTCTCAGGCAAACATGGGAGGAATCAACTAACCTTTTTATCGACGGTTGAAGTAGATCCTCCGTTGAGCTTTTATCCCCTTGCTATTGTTGCTCCTTCCACAAAGCTTCCTGCAATCAAGACAAAACTACGCATGCATTCTACTGATCTACTAGAGGGTTAGAGATAAAACATAAATCAAATAACATAGATGAGACTCATGTGTTTGGGATGGGAAAAGCATCTTTTTCATTAATCTCAATATGAATCAACTTACAATGATTTTAGAGACCGACCACCATTCCTCGATCCTGATCCTGGGCTCCTCCTCTTCTTTTGTCCTCCAACTGCTGTTGCATGAATTTCTCCTAAATCTTAAGGCAAGGCTAAAGGGTTGGGACAAAATGGACTTGGCAATTTGGCAGAGTTTCTTTGCTATGATTTTTCCTCTTTGAATAGTACCCCTACCCCTCCTTTTATAGGATAGAAGGAGCTAGGGTTTTAGACGAACTCTTGGCCATGCATGGCGGGGAGTTCCAGTTAACTGACCAAAATCTTCTCGTTTCGTCGGCAGCTTTCCGTTTTTTGTGATTCTGAAGGAAAACGCGGGCTGTAGTGGGCCTGCTAGCGGGGCCCCTACGGGCTGTAGTGGGCCTACTAGCGTTTGCCCATGGGCTGTAGTGATCCTGCAAGAGTTTGCTTTTTAAAAATGGAGTTTTTAGAAGAGTTGTTCAGTAGTTTTTTGGCAAAGGAGGGATATGAGTTGGCCTAATGCCAAGTAAGCATGTGTGGTGCAATTTAGGGTTATAACAAAGGTGGGAAAAGGGGCTAAGTGTTGAGCCTAGGGGATAAGCCTAGGGGGCTTAAGCCTGGGAATAATATTTTAATATTTTCCCAAAAGACATGTGCATTTTATGTTTTACCCTAAGTTTCTAGCAAAGGGAGAACATGCAAGGGAGATGCGTGCTGGTGGAATGTTAAGGTCCTAACCCGCNNNGCCTAATGCCAGGTAAGCATGTGTGGTGCAATTTAGGGTTATAACACTATTTATCCATGCTCTTGCTCACAACATCCTCATCACCCTTATCATGGTTGTTTTGTGCCTCTACATTGGGGAAACATTTTCACCCTTCTCACGGTTCCTCGTGCACCCTTCTCGGGGCCGCCTTTGGAAATTCATGCCTCTTCTTTATGGAGAAGACACTCACTCTTTTTTAGGCTTGTAGACCATGCCACCACAAAGATAATTCTAAAATGAGGATTCAATTGCGGACACATCAAATCCCATTAAAGAATTGGCACTGGCTCTACATGAATTACTTCGATTCCAACAACGCTGACCTCGAGTGCTTGCAACTGGACACACACTTTAAGTTACAAAAGTTCGTTGGACAAATGAATGGTGAGACTGTCGATTCTTGGATCCGTAGCCTCTCCACCTATTTCAAGATTTCACCTGAGATGGAAGAATCCACTAAATTACAGATTGCCAGCTTGCAACTCAAAGGGATAGTGCAAACTTGGTCGAACACTCAATTGGAACAATCTGAGTTGATCCTGGAGCTCAGTACACCAAATTCTAGGTACCCGCCAATATATCTCCATAATAATCTCTCCAAATGGTTGCAACTTCGCTAGCTTTCCACTCATTCAGTAAAAGGATACATTGATGTATTCTGCAAGTTGTGCATCCATATCCATAACAATGATCCAAACAAGGCATTAATCATCAAAATTAATTATGGTATTTCGTTTCCTCTCTATAAGAAAGATTATCTTTTTGAAATCTCCTCTTTGACAATACATTCTTACGGGCCTTGGCCATATAATGTAAGGTATCCCAAAAATTTTGATATCCTCCAAATCGAGCCCAGTCCAAAAAACCTCCTACTTCTCATCCTCAACCTTATCCTTCTTCCTCGTCGGTGAACAAAAATGTGGTTTGGTGTACTTTCACAAGACCAACTCCCATAACTTTACCAATTGTTGAGCCATTAAAAATATCTCCCCCCATCGGATATTGGTTGCAAATCTCAAACCCACTGAGTTTCCCAAACAACCAAAATTCATGTCTCCCACTAACCCCATCGACGTCAACCCATCCTTCATTCTCATGATTATGCCTAAATCGGGTTGCACTAATGTTCCCCTCTTTACGCATAATTACCAAATTAAACATGAATCTCTACTCTCATTTTGGACAATGGGACCAGAAAGAATCTAATCTCCTAAGACTTAGTCCAACTTCTACAATTTTCCACCACCGCCCACCTGGATCCATATAAACTTGGTTCGGTACAAAAGGGAGGACCCTGCATCACTATCTTCTGGTGTTGTTCCATAAATTTCTCCATTGGCTCCTTCTACAACTCTGTGGTGTATGATGTTTCGCCTTTAGACTGTTTTCACCTCTTGTTGGGTTTCCCATACCAACACAACCAACAATTTGTGTACCATGCAAAATATCGTCACTACAATCTTCAACATGAAGGACACACCTATGTGATTACTTCAGTATCTCACACTTCCCCCCCGCTACGTCCTGGGAAAGAAGAAACTAACCATGTCATTCACCAAAAATAAATATCTCTCTATTTGTCCCATCATGTTAAGCCCAAGAACGTCCTTAGTAATCCGACACCTCTCGATGTACTCCCTCTCATCCATAAATTTACAAATATCTCTTAGTCTCCCACAAGGATCTCACCCCCTCAAGCCATTACACACTCCATCGATCTCGTTCATGACGCATCATTTCCCAATGCACCATCATTTCGACTTGTTCCCAAAAACACTACCAAACTCAACTGACAAATGGTTCAATTCCTCGAATCTATCCCTCGTCAATCCTCCTCCCCCCTTGTGCCTCTCTAGCTTTACTTATTCCCAAGAAGGAGACTATCAAATGTTGTCTCATTATCTCTTACCATTCCCTCACGCAAGCCACAATTAAATATCTCTATCCCTTACCTTGGATTAAACATTTGTGCAACCACTTACAAGGGGCCTCCTTCTTCACCAGGATGGATTTGACATCGGGATATTATCAAGTGCGCATGCAACCAACATATATCTGCCAGGATATTTCACAGTTTACTAATGGAGCGATGTTTAAACATGTAGGTCAACCAATAACATACCAATCTGATACCCTTTCCACAACCAAATTGAATTACAACAACTATGCCAACGAATTATACATTATGATGCAATATTTATAGAAGTGGCACCATTACAACATGTCCACACACTCTTCCACTTGTGTCTCACCTTTCAAGATATGTCTTGTATTTTAGTCTTTAAGCCCCACAACGATGCCTCTCATTTTGGCTCCATTGGGATTAGCACATCCACACTAAGAACAACAAGTTGACCATAGTGGAATTTAGAATTTATCACAACAACACAATCCAATTGTAGATGCCTTGAAAGTAACACACAATCGTGCCAAGCGACATCATACTTCATAATTGATCGGTAAACAATACCAAGATCCAACGGAATCCAAGTGGATGACAATCGAGATAGTGCAACGAAAGTTTTCTCATTTCTTGGTGGAAGTAGTGACACTTCCAGATCTAGACAAGGAGGAATTGGGCCACCAAGAAGGGCATTACCCTTTCTTTTCCAACTAGCATAAGAGAGTTAGTATTTAGTAGGAAGCAAGGTGCTAAAGGGAATACTTACTATGTTAGTTTTCTGATGTGTAAGCATCACTTAATCACATAATTGTAATAAATCCTTCACCGATATAGTAAGAAAGGCTATGTCGAAATCAATGGTTAGTCAGTTTGTGTCAGTTCTTTGTTGGAGGAAACTTTTGTTGCCAATCTGAATGCATAGAGAGTTACATAAAATAAAAGCAACAATTACTTTTGTAATAAGTCACCGTGAATTATTAAAGGGGAAATGTTTCTATAATACATTTGATGAATTCTTTCTGAATCCTCTTTCTCTTCTTTATGTTTGCATTTTTCTATGTGTGAGTGTGTGAATTGTTGTGCACCAAGGGACTAGTGCGCCCTCTTTATTATTCACTTTCATGCTTGTTGGCATATGTTCTTAGGCGGTGTGCATTGGGTAAACACAATGTACCCTCCTTGGCAAGTGAATTCACTGTTTTGTTGAAGTGCTCCCTCTAGGATATGAGTGTGCTCAATGGCATAAAGTTGTGGAGAGGAGTATTTGATGTGTGAGCATTAGTGGTGTTAGGAAAATGATTTTCTGAATTGTAATTTTCCATTTCTTTTGAGCATAATTGTTATAAATATATATCTTTATTTGACTACTCTTCACTTATGTTGGAATATTGAATTGCATTTAGCTACATAATTATATCTATGTAGATGTATCTCAGTTGAATAGTTACTACTCATGTTGGGTTTATTGAATTGTATGTAACTACATAATTTGTATGTATGCTATACAATTGGATCTATATGGATGTATGTATGTTTCATAAGCTAAATATTCACTTTATGACTCATGGATCTCTCAACATAGAATTATTCTCTAAAATTTAATTTTCTAAATACCTTATAACCATGGAATGTTTTTGTAAAGCTACATAATTTGATCAATAATGAGATAATTTGATCAATAATGAGTTAGTATTAAGCTAGTCTTTTCTACTAGATATATTCATGTTGATTTAATGAGTTCCCTAGATCACCATAGAATAATTGAATATATATATAAGAATCTCTCCTCCTACCTTTTGATAAGGTTTTCCAAGGTTATAAACTTACAATCTCTAAGATACAATAGATAATAAAAAAAATCATATTCTAGTAAGAGGAAGTGCTACAAGAGAATTATGTATACTTGTATACATAATATTAATATGTAATATATGAAATGTCATTCTCTATAAAGAAATATTACAAATATATATATATATATATATATATATATATATATATATATATATATATATATGTGTGTGTGGGATAGGCCTCAAATATATGGTGAATATGGATAAAAACTTCTAGACCCTTTATCGAAGTAATCGTCACACAAAGAATAATCTCTCGATAAAAAAATTCAATCAGATTATTTTCAACAGAATTTTTGTTGAGAAACAGAAATTAATACAATTCAATCCACCAATGTTCTTTTGAACGGGAAAATTAGGTAAGGGATTCGGAAGTGGAACCCTAGTACCTTTATGAAGAATAAAATTCCTTTCAAAAACAGTAACAGTTTGTGTTCACCTGCAAGGAGAAACGACGAGGAATATTAGTTTATATATAGCTATAATGCTTCCTTCAAAAAGATTTTGAAAAGAGAAAAATAAGGAGATCATCAATGAAATTTATCACTGGTGTAGAACAAGACCGGGTAATCCTTTCCATTGTAAGATGAATATTGTCTAGATGTGAGAGGAAAAGTGGCCGTGCGGTAATTGATGGGTTCCCTCGCAGTTCAAGGAGAAACCCATCTTTAGACATATGATCCCATTTAGTTTTCCAATAATTATATTATTCAGAGACGAGCATATACAAATGAAAATGAATACATGTTTTTAAGGAAATTTTGTAAAAATCTGGAAAGGACGAGAACCATACGGGAAAATTTGACAAAAATTAAGCATTTTATATATATGTATCCAACAACGGTTCGGTCTCCTTTCCGAAAAACACCCCCCATCTATAGTATTTACAGCTAGTATATAGGAAAGAAAGAACGAGAGCATAGACTGTAAGATACAGTAAGAATTTAGGCCTCTAACACTAGATTTCAATATAGAAATGCACAAGCTGAGATCTATCTTGTCATCTAGAGATTACAACCAGCAAAGACCCGTGGAAATACCACCAAAGAACCGTGCAACTGTATATTACTGTCCCTAAATTTGTTATCGAAGGATTTTTTATTAAAAAATATTTTGATATCGCAATGGCAGCAAGTGATAAAAGATGAGTCGATGCCCATGATTGAATTCTTTTTGTTAAAATATGGACTCTTTGCTTCTTAGTCAACGTCCAACTAGCAAAATATTACACATTCTTTAGTAGATGAGGAACCGTGAGAAGTGTTGTGTAAACTTATACCGAAAACATAGCTAGGAAAATCGTAGATATTATAGGTTAACCCTTGAACCTACCAGAAAATGAGAACAACAGTACGATGAGATTATCTTCTAGACTCTGTAAAGGTTTTAGAGAGAAACAATAACATCGCTCGCAGAGAAAAATCTTTTATATAGATATATAAATAACATATTTTAAATCCCATAAAAGTCAGGAAAATCCTTACCTAGCAGATTATGCCAAGCTCAAAGTATCCATACAACTACTTGGATTCACTGTTAAACAAGAATAACAAGGATTTCACTACCAGAATGTGCATGGATAGAATTCTCACGACAGAGCTTGTAATCGTTGCCCTGATGTTCAGAAGAAACTTTCAGATGTTCAAGAGATAGGAATGAAGTTGAGGAAACGACACTAAACCACCTCGTTCAACAAGTGACTAGTGTTCCGTGCCCATCATTCGTATGTCACCTCGAGAAACTCATTTTCCTTTCAACCAACCATGTGATGCAATAAAATTGGGGGGATCGAATTGGTTGGGAAACTGGATTGACAGACCGGTATTTACTGGAGTACGGAGAAGTATAAATATCCCTTTAGCTTTTAACTTTCTCCTTTAAAATTGATAAGGAGCGTCTTAAAATATTTCATCAACCATTGTATTGGCCCAAGACTCGTTAAGCTTTTTCCATAGTCAAATGACTTACAAGGGTTATCCATGATCTGGATTGACTATTCATATCCGAATTTGTGAGGGCTCAAATGTAAAGGTTCCTAGTATCATGACTTTTTATATATTATAAAATAAGGGTGTGCTCAAAACAAGAGTCTCTAGAGCTCAATCAAACCTGGTAAGCCAATTTGTTTAAATTTGTCCAAGAACTACTTAGATAACCTAAGTGACATAGCATGTGGTATTATTTTCTCTTACCTTTTTTAAGTTGTCATAACGATTCATATATGTAAGGTAGAGCCTTAGAAAGAAAATAGTTTTCATTCTAACAAGTGGAAACAAAAAAATAATATTTTTTTTAAGGGAAAACTAAGTTTTATGAGAGTTGTAGGTTACAACACTTAGGCGTGAGGGAGACACCAAAAAAATGATTATGTTAAATAAAAAATCTAATAAACAAATTATTTTCATTGTTATAAAGAACAAGGAAGGACTTAATGTATTAATAAGAAGGAAGGACTTAATGTATTAATAAGACTTAACCTCCTAGGAACACTAAACATCACAACAAAATAGTTTTGCAACCGAGGTAGTGGAAACAATGATGAATCTTATAGTGGAATTCTAGGTATTCAAAGCTCATAATCAAATATTAAAGAAAGCACACAAAGATCAATCGGAAATTAATGAGATGTTTTTATGAAGCATAGAAATAAAAAAGAGTCCAAACAATAATGAAGTGGATGAGGAAGTTAGTAAAAATTCCTCAAAGGATTCTAGCCATCCAATAGAAAAAGAAAACATCTCTTCTAATGAGACACGCATGATACACACATGATAGAAAAGATAGCATCTACAGAAAACAAATGAACCATTTAGTTGGAGATTTCAAGAAAATCAAACCTTCAACATTTGATGGTGAGTCTAGAAATGGTAAATAAGTAGAAGCTTAAATAAATGCTTCCATATTTACAATTACTCTAGTAATATGAAAGTAAGAATGGATATTTACAATCTCAAAGGTAAAGCCAATATATGGTGGCAATACTTAAAATTGACCAAAGGACTAAAATAAAAGAAGAAAAATTATTATGAGTGAAAAAATAAAGAGTTCTATGAACTAAAATTAGGAGAGATGTCCATGAAGGATCTAATTACTACGTTTATGGAATTATTTAGATTTGTTCCTTATATAAAATCTGAAAAGGTAAAAGCTCAAAGGTTCCTAATATGTTTACCTCAGTCATACAAGAACATAATAGAGTTTGATAACCGAAAAACATTGAATGAGGTACTGCTATGTTACGATCAATACAAAAAACAATTTCAAAATCCAAAATCATGGAGGGAAAAGAAGCAAGAGAAACTAAAACAAAGGAGAAAGGGTTTCAAACCTTCACCATTTCGAAATATGACCAAAGGAGAACAAGAACATAACTCCCACATAAATGTGCCACAAGTACATGGAAGAAGGTCAGTTAACCAAATTTATTGAGAACCAAGTTAGTTAAGCAAATGATAATCCTAGAGAACCATTTAAATGTTGGGGATGTGAAATTGTTCCTATAGGAATGTTGCAAATAAAACCATTCAGAACATACAATAAGCTTTGATAGTTGGATATATTGGGAAAGGTATTCATAAAATCATTGTGGCTTTGGATGGTAGGCATCATCAATCCACTATTGTGAAAATTGAAGGTAAAATTTATAACAACAAAGTATCTATTTTAATTTACCAAGGAGCTAGTTTAATTTATGTTACCCCAACTTTAGTAGACTCAAACAATTTGAAGTATCTATTTTAATTTACCAAGGAGCTAGTTTAATTTCTGTTACCCCAACTTTAGTAGACACAAACAAGTTCAAGAAGGTAAAACATATGAAATCCTAGTTAGTACAACTAGCAACATGCCCAAAAATAAAGGTAACATAATTCTGATTATAAGTGGTCAGAATACAAATATAAATTTGAATGTATTACCTTTAGGATCGTATGAGATACTTATTAGAATGGGCTGGTTAGAAAAGCACAAAGTGGTACTAAAATATTATGAAAATTCATTTATATACAAGGATGAAAATGAAATATCAAGAACAATACAAGGAATTAGAAAATCAGTTTCTGTTAGACAAATATCAACAATGCAATTTAAAAACTTTATTAGTAAATGTTGTAAAATATATGTTATTCAAGTAACAAATCTGCTAGATTGAAAAACAAACCAAGTTTGGAAGAATTTGCGGTTCTTCAAGGATTTAAGGATGTATTTGTAGAAGAAATACACGAAGTACCTCCAAGGAGAGAAATAGATTTCTTTATTTCTTTACTACCAAGATTTGTACCAGTGTCAAAGGAACCTTACAAGATGAGTGTCTCTAAATTAACAAAATTAAAAATTCAATTACACGAATTAAAGGATACATGAGACCAAGTGGCTTGCCTTGGGGAGCACTAGTATTATTTTTCAAAAAGCAAGATGGAACGCTAATACTATGTATTGATTATAGTCAATTGAATAAAATGACTATTAAAAACAAATAACCTCTACCGAGGATTAATAATTTATATGATAAGGTTGGAGGAGTGAAAATATTCTCTAAACTAGACTTGTGATCTAGTTATCATCAAATCAGAATAAAAGTTGAAGACGTAAATAAAAAAGAAATTAGAACACGTTATGGAAATCACAATTTTGTAGTAATCCATTTTGGACTTACTAATGCACCAATAAATTTTATGTTCCCGATGAACAATATATTCATCCAATACTTGGATACATTCGTACGAATTTTTATTGATTATATATTAATCTATTCAAAGTATGAAAAAGAACATGAACAACATTTGAAAATAGTATTACAGATGCTAAGAGAGCATAAATTATATGTTTGGTTTGATAAATGTGATTTCTATCAAAGAAAGATACAATATTTGGGACATTTGATAACAAAAGATGGTATTGTCGTAGACCCTAAAAAAAATTAAAGAAATTATGGAATGGCCTATACCTAAAGATGTAAGAGAGATATGATAATTCATGGGGATCAGTGGTTATTACCATATGTTTATCGACAGGTTTTCCAAGATCTCTTTTTCTATTACATCATTGCAGAAAAAGGAGGAAAAAATTATTTGGTCTCAAAAATGTGGGGACAATTTTGATAAATTAAAAGGTTTGCTAACTAGAACAAAAGTTCTTAAATTGATTGACCCTTATAAATATTTTACAGTTTGTGTGAATTCAAGTAAAGAAGTATTAGGTGGAGTATTGACACAAGACACACATGTAATTTGTTATGAATATCGCAAATTAAAAGAACATGAAAGAAACTACGTAACTCATGATATGGAATTAGTAGTTGTAATTCGTGCATTAAAAATGTGGCGGACTTATTTAATGGAAATAAAATTTCTATTACTAATAGATAAAAATAGTTTGAAACGCCTGTAGGATCGACAGGAAATGTGGTTAGCCTTTCTAAGAAAGTTTGATTTTGAAGTACGACAAATCAAAGGAAAGGAAAATAAAGTTAGAGATGCACTAAGTTGAAGGACTAATGAATTATATGAAGTTCTTATGAGCAAAGAAAAAAGTGATATTGAGGACAAAATTAAATATGCAAGCATAAATGATGTAGAAATACATCAAAACAATAGATCAGTTGCAGAAAAATGAGGGAAATCTAAGCAATACAAATTTCAACATCGACAAGAATGGACTATTAAGGTTCAAGAATATATTATATATACCAAATTCTATTGAATTGAATTTGATAATCCTAAATGGGATGCATAAAAATCCCTATTCTAGTCATCAAGGATATTATAAAATCATAACAACCATAATAAAATAGTTCTATTGGCCTAATATGAAATATGAAACAAGTGGCTATTTATCTAAATGCTTAGATTATCAACAGGTGAAAGTTGAACATCAACATCACAGAGGTATTTTACAACCTCTATCTATACTATAATGGAAATCGTAAATTATTTCAACAGACTTCCTTACAGGTTTTCCTAAGACTCAAAGACAAAATGATTCAATCATGATAGTAATTGATAAGTTGAGTAAGTCTACACACTCATACCTATGAAATCTACATAAAGATCGATTAATATTGCTGAAATTTTTATGAAAAAAATATCTAGACTCCATGGGGTTCCTAAATGGTGATTTGAGATAGAGATGTTAATTTTACCTCAAATTTTTGGAAATAATTGTTTGCAGGTTTGGGTACTAAATTTCAACATAAGTTACCATCTGAAAATGGATGGACAAACATAACGTACAAATAAAATTGTCGAACATATGTTAGGAATGTTTGTAAGAACAAAACCAACTAAGTGGGAAGAATATCTACACTTAGTTTAATTCACATATAATAACAGGTATAAACCATCAACAAAAATGAGTCCCTTCAAAGTTTTCTATGAAAGGAAATGTACAACACTGATTAGTTGTGATAATATTTTTGATAGAATCATGGTTGGACTATAAATGCTCCAAGAAATTGAACAAATGATAGAAAAAGTACAATATAATTTAAAGGTGGCACAAGATCAACATAAAATCTATGAAGATATGAAAAGATGACATTAGGAATTTAACGGTGGAGAACATGTATACCTTAAAGTCAAAGCAAGAAGGAGCTCATTAAAACTAGGAAATTGTTCCAATTTGGTCACAAGGTTTTTTGGTCCATTCGAAGTCTTAACTCTAATCGGATGAGTGACATACCAACTAGAACTCCTTGCAAATTTAAAATTTCATAATGTTTTTCATGTTTCATTATTAAAAGGATATATTCATGATCCTACTCACATGATTGATTGGAACATGGTGCAGCTAGAACCAAAATGTGATTTCCAGGTGTAACCTCTATGCATTCTAGAAAGGAAAGAAAGGTTACTTCAGAATAGAGCCATCACCGAGGTAAAAGTGCAATGGAAGCAGTTTAGCCCTAAGGATGCTACTTCGTAGTTGGAAGATGAAATGATAAAAATTATCTAACTATGCTCCAAATGATGAATTGAGGGAAATGATAACATTGAGGACAGTGTTATACTTAAGGGGGAGAGGACATGACATATTCAAATATTAAATCATTTTATTTTAATGTTATTGCTTTGAAAATAAATTTCCATTTATGGAAATTTGTATTCTAAATTATTAAGGCATGTACCATTTTTATGACTCTTTAGGAAGAGTTTGACTTGTCAATTGTCCTCTTGTGATGGAAAAATGTATGAGATAGATATTTTTAATAAATTAAATTATGCAAATAGGTGGAACAATGATGTTAAAAGTATCTTACTATAACTCCATGAGTGGGGAACATGTTTGAGTTAAATCAGAGATGATTTTTACAAGTGTGAGAAGCTGAGTTATGTCACTAGAAGCCCCTAAATATAATAGATTTCTAAACATGGGAATCTCCCAAGGAGGGAAATGGATGGGAAAATATGTAGGAAAAGAGAAATGGAATATATACGACATATGTGCGGGGCAGGATGATTCTTAATATGTTGTGGAGAGAAATATTTGTTGTGTGAGCACAAGTGGTGTTAGGAAAATGATTTTTTGAATTATACTGAAAGACAGTGGCTAAGGAGTGAAACTCATTTTTCCCTTATGGAGTCATGGTTAAGATAGGGGGTGATTAGGACAAGTAATCTTGGTTTTTATGCATCTGTGGTTCGGTGGAATGTGGTTGTTCCATTTGTTTCCAACATAACTATTACAGATATATTTATTTATTTGACTAATCTTCACTTATGTTGGAATATTGAATTTCATTTAGCAACAAAATTAAATGTACATATATGTGTCTTGGTTAAATAGTTACTGCTCGTGATGGGTGTTTTGAATGGCATGTAGCTACAGAATTTGTATGTATGCTACATAAGTGGATCTATATGGATGTATGTATGTTACATGAGATAAATAGTCAATTTATTACTCATTCATCTCTCAACATGGAATTATGTATTCTAGTTATAAATCACGAGAAAGGGAAAGCTTAAAATTTTTTGTATAGTTACTTAAAATTATAAGAAAGTTTGATTTTGAAGTACGACACATGAAAGGATAGGAAAATAAAGTTGCATATGCACAAATTTAAAGAACTAATGAATTATATGAATTTATTATCAACAAAACAGAAAGTGATATTGAGGACAAAATTAAATCTACAATCATAAATGATGTAGAAATACATCAAAACAAGAGATCAATTGCAGAGAAATGAGGGAAATTTGAACAATAGAGATTTCAACATCGACAAGAAAGGACTATTAAATTTCAATAATAGATTATATATACCAAATTCTGTTGAATTGACCTTGATAATCCTAAATGGGATGCATAAAAATCCCTATTATATTCATCAGGGATATTAGAAAATGATAAAAGACCATAATACAATAGTTCTATTGGCCTAATATGAAACATGAAACAGGTCAATACTTATATAAATGCTTATATTGTCAATAGGTGAAATATGAATATCAACATCCGACAGGTCTTTTACAGCCTCTATGTATAACAAATTGGAAATCAGAAATTATTTCAATGGACTTCATTACAGGTTTTCCTAAGACTCAAAGACAAAATGATTCAATCATGGTAGTAATTGATAAGTTTAGTAAGCATGCACACTCATACCTATGAAATATACTTAAAGAGAAATTAATATTTCTAAAATTTTTATGAAAGAAATATTTAGACTGCATGGGGTTACTAAAATGGTGATTTCAGATAGAGATGTTAAGTTTACCTTAAATTTTTGGAAATAACTGTTTGCAGGTTTGGGTACTAAATTTCATCATAAGTTACCATCCGCAAATGGATGGACAAACATAACATACAAATCAAATTATCGAAGATATGTTACGAATGTATGTAAGAAAAAAAAAAACTAAGTGGGAAGAATATCTAGACTTAGATGAATTTGCATACAATAACAGTTATCAACCATCAACAAAAATGAGTCCCTTCGAAGTTTTCCATGGAAGGAAATGTACAACCCTGAGTAGTTGGGATAATATGGTTGACATAATCATGGTTGGACTATAAATGCTCCAAGAAAAGGAACAAATGGTCAAAAGGGTACAATATAATTTAAAGGTGGCACAAGATCAACGGAAAAACTATGCATAAATGAAAATACGACATTGGAAATTTAACATTGAAGAGCATGTATAACCTAAATTCAAGGAAAGAAGGAGCTCATTAAAACCAGGAAACTGTTCCAATTTGGTGACAAGGTTGTTTGGTCCATTCAAAGTCTTAACTCGAATTGGACCAGTGGTATACCAAATAGAAATCCTTGCAAATTTAAAATTTCTTAATGTTTTTCATGTTTCATGTTTAAAATGATATATTGATGGTCCTGCTCACATGATTGATTGGAACATGGTGCAGGTGGAGCCAAAATATGATTTCCAAGTGGAACCTCTATTCATTCTGGAAAGAAAAGAAACCATACTTTAGAATAGAGCCATCTCCCAGGTAAAAGTGCAATGGAAGCACTTTAGCCCCGAGGATGCTAATTGGGAGCTCGAAGATGAAATTATAAAATAGTATCGAACTATGTTCCAATTGATTAATTGAGAGAAACGATAACATTGAGGATAGTGTTATACTTAAGGGGGAGAGGACGTGACATCTTCAAATATTGAAACATTTTATTTTAATGTTGTTTCTTTGAAAATAAATTTCAATTTATGGAAATTCATATTCTAAATTATTAATACATGTAATTGCCATTTTTATAACAGTTGAGCAAGAGTTTGACTTGCCAATTGTCCTCTCATGATGGACAAATGTATGAGATATATATTTTTAATAAATTAAATTTTGGAAACATACCAGGTTAAAAGTAGCTTATCATAACTCCATGAGTGGGGAACATGTTTGAGTTAAATGAGAGCTTATTTTTACAAGTTTTGGAAGTTGAGTTATGTCACTAGTAGACCCTAAAAATAAGGGATTTCTAAAGATGGGAATTTCTCAAGGAGGGAAATGGATGAAAAAAGTCATAGGAAAAGAGAAATTGAATATATACAACATATGTGTGGGGCATGATGTTGCTTAATATGTTGTGGAGAGGAATATTTGTTATGTGAGCACAAACAGTGTTAGGAAAATGATTTTCTAAGACAGTGGCTAAGGAGTGAAACTTAGTTTTTCCTTATGGAATAATAGTTAGGATAGGTGGTGATCATGACAAGTAATCTTGGTTTTTATCCATCTATGGTTGGGTGGAACGTGATTGCTCCAATTGTTTCCAACATAACTGTTAGAGATATATTTCTTTATTTCATCACTCTTCACTTATGTTGGAATATTGAATTGCATTTAGCTACAAAATTAGATGTATGTAGATGTGTCTTAGTTGAATAGTTACTACTCGTGATTGGTTTTTTGAATTGCATGTAGCTACAAAATTTGTATGTATGCTACATAATTGGATCTATATGGATGTATGTATGTTACATAAGCTAAATAGTCACTTTATAACTCATGCATATCTCAACATGGAATTAGGTATTCTAGTTATAAACCATGAGAAAGAGAAACCTTAAACAATTATGTATAGTTACTTGAAATTATAATCTTTAGAAATTGCCATGCACTAGTAATATAATTTTATGAATACATTATAACCATGGATTTTATTTCTTTTGTAAAACTACAGAATTTGATCAATGATGAGTTAAATTTTCTGTGAATTCCCTTCTAGTATTAAGCTATAGAAATGCATTGTAAAATAGATAACCCTGTTTTACTTATTTAGTGGTTCTTCTTTTTGCCTTTAGCCTATTATTACATATACGTATTTTATACGAGATATATTTATGTTGATTTAATGAGTTTCTTGGATTACCATAAAGTAATATAATATATATAATTTATCCATTGTATAATCTAAAGTGATTCTCCTCCTGCCTTTTGATAAGTTTTTTCAAGGTTATCAAGCTTACGCTTTTTCTAAGATACAATACATACAAAAATTCATGTTCTAGTAAGAGGAAGCGTTATAGGATAATTATGTATACTTTAATATATAATATTAGTGTTTTATATATGAAATGTCATGCTCTAGAAATAAATATATACATAATATATGTATATATATGGTGAGGGCTCGAATATATGGTGAATATGGATAAAACCTATATAATATTAGTGTTTTATATATGAAATGTCATGCTCTAGAAATAAATATATACATAATATATGTATATATATGGTGAGGGCTCGAATATATGGTGAATATGGATAAAACCTTCGAGACCCTTTAACAAAGTAATCATCACACTTAGAATAATCTTTGGATAAAATTTTCCAAATAAAAATTCAATTAGGTTACTTTCAACAAAATGTTCATTGAGAAACAAAAATTAATACAAGCCAATCCACCCATGTTCTTTTGAACAAGAAATTTAGGTAAGGGATCTGCAAGTGGAGCCCGGATACCTTTATGAAGAATAAATTCCTTTGGAAAACTACAATAGTTTGTTTTCATCCTGCAATGAGAAACGAGGTGGAATATTATTTTATATATAGCTATAATTCTTCCTTCAGAAAGATTTTGAAAAGAGAAAAATAATAAAAGAAAAATAAGGAGGTCACCAAGGAAATTTGTCTCTAGCGTAGAACTAGACCGGGTAGTCATTTCCATGAATATAATCGAGATGTGAGAGGAAAAGTGGCCCTGTGGTAATTAATGAGTTCCCTCGCAGTTCAAGGAGAGACCCATCATTATAAATATTATTCCATTTTATTTTCCAACAATTATATTATTCATGCATATACAAAAGAAAATGAATAGACATTTTTACAGAACTCTTGTAAAAATATGGGAAGTAACAGAACCATAGAAGAAATTTTCACAAAAAATCGGCTTTTTTTATATATGTATCTAACAACGGTTCGGTCTCCTTTCAGAAAAACACCCTCCTCTACAGTATTTTCAGAAATTAGATAGGAGAGAAAGAACGAGAGCATATAGTGTAATATGTAGTAAGAATTTAGGTCGTTAATACCAAATTGCAATATAGAAATGCAGAAGCTAAGATCTGCCTTATAATATAGAGATTACAGCCACCAAGGAATGATGGAACTAGATATTATTGGACCTAAATTTGTTATCGAAGGATTTTGTATTAAAGAATATTTTGATATTGCAATGGCAACAAGTGGTAAAACATGAGTCAAAGCCAACGATTGAAATATTTTTGTCGAAATATGGACTCCTTGCTACATAGTGAGTGTCCAACTAATAGAATATTACACACTCTTTAATAGATGAGGAACGGTGAGAATTTTTGTGTAAATCGGTTCTGAAAACATAGCTAAGAATAATTGATATTATAGTTTAACCCTTGAACATACTAGGAAATAAGAACAACAGTAAGATGAGATTATCTTCTAGACTCTGTAAAAGTTTTAGAGAGAAACAATAGATCGCTCACACGGGAAAATATTTTATATAGATATATCAATAACAGAGTTTAAATCCCACAAAATTCAGGAAATTCCTTACCTAACGAATTACTCCAAGCTCAAAGCATCCATACAACTACTCAACTTCACTGTTAAACAAGGATTTCGCTACCACAATCTATGTGAATAACATTATTGATAAATTGTGAAGGACAGAGAAATGCAGAGAGAAAAGAATA
>CBVK0102535799.1:0-16516 GCA_900067695.1 Picea abies | reverse complement strand
TTGGAAGTCATTACTTCCCTTGCACAATAACTATTGATTATTTCTCATATATTGTACATGGTGTATTGGTGTAACTCTTATACTATTTTGCATTGATCATTGGAAATAATTGAATGGTTTAAATATAAGTTGAAAAGGTTTGAAAATTTTAATTGATACTGATTCACCCCCCTCTCAATATCAACAAACTAAGTGTTTGTTAAAATAATCGAACCAGAAAATCACCCAATAATATAATAACAGTAGAAAGGGAGCTATTACAATGGGTTTTAAGGTTGTAGGTGAACTATTTGATGAAATTCCCAACATAGGAAACCACTAGAATGTTGTAGTTGTAGGAAGAAGTTTATAATGGTCATAAGGGGGAATATTATGGTGGTATCAGAGTTGTGCATTTTTCCAGCATGAGGAGTAAAAAAAAGGGAAAAAAAATTTATATTGTTACCAATAAGTGAACAACACTTACACCTTTCCATTTTAGCAGGGTAATTTGGTAGCAAGGTTTTCACTCATGTGTTTAAGAAAGATGAATATAAATCTAGAACTCATGGAAATTTTTTATCAAGTCTCTTGAGAAATTGAAAGGAATATAACACAATTTTTAGAGAATCGTGAGTTGTTGGAGCCTCACTCATTAGTTGGGAAGAATAATGAAGGGTTGCTAGACTAGTTGAGGGAGTATGAGGTTCTTGGTTATGATTTGCACTCAACCATGTCATTAAAGGACATTTGTACCATCAAATCTAAAGTGGTTTGTGATGGGGATGCCTCATCTCAGAAGGAAAATTTGATAGAACCACAGGTTCAATTTTTGGATTTGCATGATGAAGGTATGTGCAATGAGGTTGAAAAAACAATAGGTTTTGATAGATCATTAGAAATATAATATGAGTCTTGTGACACTAGTGAAAATAATGGATAGGTTGATAGCACATATGGTGCAATTTTTTGATCAAACATTGTTGATGATTCAACATCTTACATTAGTAGTGATGCTTATGACGAGATGGGTATATTATCACCCAAATATGATGAAGCTTAGTTTTTGGATGATTTTCCTTTGGATGTTGATCTAAATTGTAGGGAGTTATGAATGAGGTATGATGAATAGGAAGTTGGGAATATTACACATGAGCTTCATATGGAGTTCTGTTTGACAAATTATTCATCATTTCAATCATCTATGGAAGTTAGGACACATGAGTATGTTAGCGGTACTTATGGTTTGATGGAGGAGGTTCTTATGATGGTGGAGCATGAGGACCATTCAAATTTTCATAGGGTTGATGAGAGGTATGGATTAGACACTTCTTATACACATAGTATACATCTTGGAGATCATGAGCCATTTATTTTGGGGAGCCCACTCATGACTCAAGTCATAATTGTAGATGGGGGAGTTGACAATATACCTTTTGGACCAACCATCAAATAGGTATATGCACCCAATTATTTTGGGAATGAATATATTGACGACATGGACACATCAATATGGGGTTGTGGGGTAATTACTTCAAAGAGATTTCTTCATAGGAATTTTGACCATACCATTGAGTTTGGATTGTCCAAGGGTGAGAAGTTGATAGCTGAGCTTCATCGAGTAGCATATTCCTCAAAGTTTAATATTCAATTATGGTATCACCACGCTAATTTCGTGTGTAATTAGGGGAACTACAAGTTCTTGGCCATGCCATTGGAGTTGACTAACATACTTCCCACCTTTAAGTCTCACATGAACCCCATGTTCAGACTGAAACTACATGGGTTTATGTTAATGTTCTTTGATGATCCCTCAGATATAGAAGGACATGGGAGGATCATTTGAGATAATTAGATGAGACATGGGGAATCTCTATAGATTGATATTTTATTAGGAAAAGGATCGTGACATGACAAATGCTTTACATTGTGGCCATGTGATCAATATGGATATGTACAAAAGCATCAAGAGGACATCGATGACACATTGGATTGGATCATAGGGATTTCATCTGATTGGAAGTCCCACCTTCTGGTCCTTGAGTTCACACTTAGGGAAGAGATCATGAGGTTTATACATGATACACCCTTGGCAAGGCATCCTAGGTACTTCCAAACTTACCAGTAGATCATAGAGAGGTTCTCATGGAAATTATTCATGGACAATGTATTGAGATATGTGAGGAATTGGATGGCTTGTCAAGATAATGAATAAGAGATGTATGGTAGGGAATATATTTATTTCATCAATGGTTAGTATACCAAGTTGGCACATTTATCCACAAGTCTGTCAAAGTATGAGATACAGAAGGAGATATAGTTGTTTTTCAGGAAGGTGTCTAAACTCCATGGATTTCTTGAGTCCATTTATAGTGATCAAGATAACACATTTCTTAGTAACTTTTGGTAGGATTTTCCCATATTAGCAAGAACAAAGTTGACTCCTAGTACCTTATTTCCATCAATTGAGTACATGCAAAAACATGAGTCAAAAACTTGGTTTATTTGGATTCCCTTGGTTATGAGTGTGGCACAACAAGAGTCAGTAGGTATTAGGGATGGTGTACTTATAAATTGGATATTGGATATGGTAGTTCATCTGATTTGTAGATCACTTCACATTTTGATATCGGTTGGCAGAGCTTTGACCAGGATTGGTCTCTTTAATTTTGGGATTGTCATAAGAGGAGATGATGAGACGTATTCCATATGGCAGGATATATTTTCTTTCATGATACCCAGGATCAAGTACGAAAATGGCTTTGTAGACTTTCACTTTAATGATATTCCTTGGTGGTTTATTATTCATGGTAATGGGTTTATTCCTTATGGGTATTTCAATTTGGGGTTAAAAGAGAGGAGAATGCAGTTTGGGCATGATGGAAAGACAATTATGATCAAAGTGGTGCAACGTCAACATGGTGGTTTCTTTAAAGGATTAGCTTGGGACCTTGGGATTATATAGTTTTTCATATCAACTATAGATAAAGAGGGATTAGCTTGGGACCTTGGGATTATATAGTTTTTCATATCAACTATAGATAAAGAGGGGATAGTCAGTTCTTTCTTTTAGCAGTTTTATATTATGGTGCATTTCATTGGTTCCCTAGAAGAACCATTCTCTAAGGGATTGATCAATTTTTTTCACTACATGATTTCTCTACCTATCAATAGCATTGAGGTGGAATTGTGTGTTAGTACCTTGTAGGCCAGTTCTTTCAGTAGAGGGTGCTTCATATCTTCCAGTTTAGTTTGGGACCCTGGATAATTCTCAGTTTCAATTTAGTTTAGTTTTTTTATCATAGGATTGTGATGGAATTGCTTCAGGACAAGCAATATTTTGGAAGGGAGGACCATGATGTCCCCATTTTTGGATTCCCCTACTCTATAGCTGAAGATGGACTTATGGGTTTATGTTAGCCTGAATAGAGGGGTAATTTAATGTTAACAATGAGATCATGAAGTTTGGAGGAGTTATATGATACTTTTATAGGTCTTCCTATCATCTTTCATCATCGGGATCATTATTGCATAGTTGGATTTTGATTTTTTTGCATTTCGACCGTTCCCCTAATTTGGCGGTATTATTGAGTATAATTTAATGGATTACACTAAGGTTTCCATTTTAATAAATTATATAAGAGGGGTATCTTTGTATAATACCTCATTGGAACCTGAATGAAGAGATTTAAATGTTGGAGAGGATGAAAAGTGACTTATCAATCCCATAAATTATTTAAAGTCAAATAAATCAGTATTTAGAGTAAAAGGGTTCATAAATTAATAAAGTGATTTTACTAAAGATAAATTAAAAAGTCACTTGAGAAATTAATAAAGTGATTTTACTAAAGATAAATTAAAAAGTCACTTGAGGGTAAAAAGGTAAAAGGGTCAACAAAAAGGTGAAAGGGGGGATAAAATAAAGATGAGAGTTCATTCTCTCATTATGTCTATGATTATTTTGATTTGATTTGGAGAGATCTTTTAGCCTTTAAGGGTTTGGAGTAAAACCTTTTTTAGATTGGATTCAATGGTGAGAGATCCACCATTTTGCGGAAATTTTGGGGTTTTTGGAAGTCATATATTTTATGGAGACCTAGTTTCATTTGCAGTCTAACTTTCTCTTTGTAGAGGCAATTTTTTCTTATGTGCAGGGTGTCATTTACTTGAGGAGGATGATTTATCCCATAGATATCATGTTTCTCTTTATTGGTTGAATTCTCTACTTATTGGGCTATGTGTTAGAAAAACAGGATCGTGGAGCAATAAAAAAAAAAATGCAGAAATAAAACACACAAGATACATAATAAAATAGAGACACATATATACATGGTTCACCCAGTGTGGGATAAGTCCAAGAGAGAAATTGCCAAGTCATTCCTTTATTATTATTTAGCAAATGAAGAGATACAACCTACAACACACCCATTGTAATTTCCTCTTATTTCTCTGATAGTATCCTCACTTAGAATACAATATTTTCAATGATACATATCAACAATACATTTCCCCCATAAAGGAAGGTTTCCTTATAGGGAAAAAATCCCTAACATAACTTATAATGTGAGATATGTGACCTTATAATGAATGACCAAGATTTACAAGACAATTTTTCCTTCTGGGACTTCACCCTCGAACCCCCATCGGGGTCCCGCTTGACCCCAAACCCCCGAGTCAGGGGGATATACCCCTCGGACCCTATAGGGGGGGTAACCCCCCTGACCTCCCCCACGTGGAGGAGTGTACATTCTTCTGAAGTGTAAATTATTCATGGGGTGTAAACACAGCTGAAAACAAAAACTTTTGAATCAGGAAGATCATCAGGCTCAGCAATATCCCACTTGGAGATTGATCTCAACAACTCCATTTTTGTTGTATATGTTGGACTATGATCCTTCTTGGACCTGGAAAATTTCTCATCGTCATATTCATTCTTGAATACCAATTGAAACTGAGTACGTACTCAGTTTCTCCCTGGTTTTTCCCTTAGTTAACATGTCTGCAGGATTCTGGCTAGTGTGTATTTTTTCCAACTTGAAATTTACATATTCCAAGAAGGATCGTATAAAATGGTACCTATGCTATAGATTCTTAGTCTTTGAATGGAAGGATGAGTTATTTTCAAGATAATTGGAACTCTCACTGTCACAGTACAACCTCTTATTCTCTTCTTCTTTCCCATTTCCTCCATAAACCTCTATATCTAAATCATTTCTTTACTAGCCTCTGTAGCAACAATATACTCTACTTCTGTTGTTGAAATTGCAACAACCTTTTGTAGTTTCAAAATCCAACCCACTGATGTTCCACCTATAGTAAAAACATTCTGTGTAGTGCTCCTCCTACTATCTTTATCACCCACCATAGTTGAGTCAACATATTCCTATAGAACAATATCTGAACCTTGAAAATAGAATGCATGAGTAGCAGTGCCTCTCAAATACCCAAGAGTCCACTTTACTTCTTCCCAATGTTATTTACCTGGATTGTTCATATACCTTCTCACACCTCCCACTGCATGTGCAATATTTTTTCTTGTGCAAACCATCGCATACATTAAGCTGCCAACTGCTGATGAATAAGGGACCCTAGACATGTATTCTATCTCCTCGTGTGTCTTGGGACACATTTCCTTAGTTAATTTGAAATATCTCCTCGTGTGTCTTGGGACACATTTCCTTAGTTAATTTGAAATGGTTGGTGAAAGGTGCACTAAATAGTTTTGCATTCTACATTCTAAACTTCTCCAACACCTTCTTTATGTACTCACCCAGAGACAATGTCAATTTGTGATTTTTCCTGTCTCTTGTTATTATCATACCGAGGATTTTTTTTGGAGCACCCAATTGCTTCATCGTAAATGAATTAGCTAATTTCTTATTGAGTGCATTTATATCTTGCATATTAGACCCTACAACAATCATGCCATCCACACACAATAGCAAGATAATGTATCTTCCATTTTCATTTCTTTTAAAATAAACACAGTGATCAAAATGACATCTACTATAACCTTGTTCTATCATAACAACCTACAACACACCCATTGTAACTTCCTCTTCTTTCTCTCACAACATCCTCTCTCATAATACAATATTTGCAAATGATACATATCTCCAATACATTTCCATCATAAAAGAAAGTTTCCTTCTAGGAAAAAAAACCCTACCATAATTTCTACCATAAGATCTATGAACTTATAATGAACAGTCCATATTTTCTATGAAATTACAATACACAATTACAAGGAAAATTTTCCTTCGGAGGTTCTGCCCCCGAACCCTACTCGAGGGCCCGCAAACCCCCCTGAAACCCCCATGTGGGGAGGGGTCTTCAGTATTCATGGGTTATAAAAATGGATAAAAACAAATACCTATGAAACATGAAGATAATAAGAATCCAAAACCAACAATCTCCCACTTGGAGAGTGATCACAACAAATCCACTATTGTTGTACCTGTTGGACTATACTCCACCTTGGACTTGGAAAATTTCTCATATTCACCTTCATGCTTGAATACCAACTGAAATTGAGCAAGAACTCAGTTTCTCCTTGGTTACTCCATTTGTTAACATGTCTGCAGGATTCTAGCTAGGGTGTATATTTTCCAACTTCAAATTTCCATCTTCTAAGACAAAGCGTATGGAATGGTACATGAGATATATATTTGTAGTATTCAAATGGAAGGTGGATTTATTTGCAAGATGAATGGAAGTATTGTTGTCACAGTAAAAATTTCTATTATATTTCTTCTTTCTCATTTCTTCCATAAACCTCTGTAACCAAATCATCTATTTACTAGCCTCCGTAGCAACAACATACTTTGCCTCTGTTGTTAAAAGTGCAATAACCTTTTGTAGTTTCAAAATCCAAATTATTATTGTTCCACCTACAATAAAAACATAGCTTGTGGTGCTCCTCCTACTATCTTTATTTACTGCAATATTTGAATCAACATATCCATGTAGAACAATGTCCGAACCTCCATAACATAATGGATGAGTAGCAGTACCTTTCAAATACCAGAGAATCCACTTTACTTCGTCCCAATGTTCTTTACCTGAATTTTCCATATACCTACTCACAAATCCCACTGCATGTGCAATATCTGGTGCTGTGCAAACCATGACATACATCAAGCTGCCAACCACTGATGAATAAGGGACCCTGGACATGTATTCTATATCCTCCTGTTTCTTGGGACAAATTTCCTTGGTTAATTTGAAATGGATGGCCAAAGGTGTACTAATTGGTTTTACATTCTGCATTCTAAACCTCTGCCAAAGGTGTACTAATTGGTTTTACATTCTGCATTCTAAACCTCTCCAATAGCTTCTCTATGTACTCACCCTTAGACAAAGTCAATTTGAAAATTTTCATGTGTCTTTTTATTCTCATGCCAATCATTTTCTTTGCAACACCCAAATCCTTCATAAAAAATGAATTAGCTAATTTATTCTTGAGCACATTCATATCTTTCATATTAGAACATGCAACAAGCATGTCATCGACATACAATAACAAGATAATATAACTTCCATTTTCTATCCTTTTAAAATAAGCATAGTGATCAAAATGACATCTACTATAACCTTGTTCTTTCGTAAACTTGTCAAACTTCAAATACAGCTTCCTTGGAGCTTGCTTTAGGCCATACAAGCTCTTCTTCAACCTGAATACCAAATTTCATTTCCCTTTGACCTCATACCCTTGCGGTTGCTTCATATAAATCTCTACATCCAAATACCCAAGTCTCTTCTACTGCCACAAGACTTAAAATATTCCTAATTGAAGTCATATCAACAATAGGAGAAACAATTTCACCAAAATCTATACCTTTCTTTTGTGCAAAACCCTTTACAACAAGTCTATCCTTGTACTACTTTTTTCCTCCATCTTCTTCCTTCAACTTGTAAACCAATTTATTCTACAATGCTATTTTTCCTGCATGGAACTGAACCAATTTCGAAGTCTGGTTATTTACCAAGGAATCCATTTCCTCTTTCATGCATTTCTCCCACTTCTTTTTAATGTCTACTTGCATTGCATCTTCATAACATTCTGGTTCACTAGAATCAATCAACAATAAATAATGCAATGAAGGAGAGTATCATTCAAGGGGTCTACTTAACTTGGTAGATATTCTAACAACACTTGTAGGACATTGAGGTACCATTTGCTCATGTTTTTGTACATTTTGATTTTATATTACTTTTGGAATTTCTTTTTTCAGTGATCTCATCAAGCAATGTGTATTCTAGTTTTTCTTTTTCATGTTTATTTCCCTACAACTGATCTTTGTACATGACCTTCTCATTGAATATGACATCTCTAATACTAACATTTTTTTTTTTTTCATAATCCCATAAAAGATAAACAAAATCATTAACACTGTATCCAATAAATGTACACTTCTTGGATTTATCCTCCAGCTTTGTTCTATTTTCTTTATCATTATGGACAGATGATTCACAAATGAAAGTCTTCAAAAAAGAATAGTTAAACTTTTTACGTATACATGCCTACTTTGGAATTCCACCATTCAAAGATATTGAAGTTCCTCTATTTATTAATTAAACAACAATATCTATAGCATCTTCCCATAATTGTAATGGTAAACCAACATGCAATATCATACTCCTTGCACAATCCATGATTGTCATGTTCAGCCTTTCTCACACACAATTTTCTTATGGTATTCTTGGAACTGTCTTTTGTCTACAAATACCATAATATGAAAATTAATCATCAAAATCCTTACTGCAATATTCACCTCCATTGTCTGATCAGAGACACTTCAAACTTTTTCCTGACTCATTCTCAACAAAAGCTTTCAGTTTCTTAAAAGTATCAAAACATCATATTTTTTTGAATGAAATAAACCCAAGTTTTTCTACTTGCATCATCAATAAAAGTAACATAATAAAGATAGGCACTAAGAGATGATACCTGATTTGGTCCCCATACATATGTATGCACAAAATCTAACCTTTCACTCTTCTTTTCTTTTTAGACTCTGAGAAATATGACTCTCTTATGTTTTCCATAGACACAATGCTCACAAAAATCCAAATCAATTTGTTTTATATCTGACAAAAAATTTCTTTTGTGAAGTATCTGCATGCCCTTCTCACTCATGTGTCCAAACCTATGATTCCACAGTGTTGTATCCACTCCTATAGAAGCTAAAGAGATACAAGAATTAGTAATACTAGTACATAAATAAAATGTACCTATCTTTTCTCCTTTTTCTATCACCGATGATCCTTTGGTGACCTTCGACACCTTATCTATAAATATGGATACACAACCTTCACTTTACAACTTCCCTGTTGAAATTATATTTTTCCTTAGATATAGAACATGTCTTACCTTTTTCAACAACCATTGGTTTCCATTCCTTTACTTTATTTTTACCTTTCCCATTCCAACAATTTTGTATTGTGCATCATCACCCGAATGAACCTGTCCAAAATCACCTTGAACATAATCTAGAAAAATTTTCTTATGGGGTGTGGCATGAAATGAAGCATATTGTAACACATAACTTGCTACATTTTCTTCCTGATTTTTCTCCTACTATCCATCTCTTTGTTTCTTTGGAGCATTGTAGTCTTTATTTAGATGTCCTTTCTTCCCACAATTCCAACACTCTCTTTCACAATTTCTATTTTCATCTTTCCTTCCTATAATTCCCGTGGTTTTGTGATCCATTTCCTCTATCCTTTTGTCTTCCCCTGTTCTCCATGGTTAACGCATTACCTAATGTCTTAGATGTTATTTTCTATCGCATTTACTCACTAAGGATAACATGAACAACATCATCAAATTTTAAAGTGTTTGAACCATAGACATAGTTACTTACAACCATTACCGAGTCATTCCAAATTTCTGGCAATGAACACAAGATTAGTAGAACCCTGACCTCATCATCAATGTGCACCTTTACAGAACTTAGCTGATTAGTAATCATATTAAATTCATTTAAATGATCCACAACAAACCCACCTTCTAACATCTTCATATTAAATAATATCTTCATTATAAATACCTTATTGGACGCTGATGGTTTTTCATACAGTTTAACCAATGCCTCCATCAACTCCTTCATTGTATTTTCTTTCGAAATATTTAAATCCACCGACACTGCTATGCTCAATCGTATCGTTCATAGTGCCTTTATGTCAAGAACCTCACATTCTTCTTCCTTCATGGTCGTCATCTTCATTGTTATTCCACCCAATGGTGGGAATAGATCCTTGTGATATAAATAATCTTCCATCTGTATCTTCCATAGCTAGTAGTTTTGGCTATTAAATTTATTGACCCTATACTTTCCATCTTCCTCCAATACTCCCACTCGAACCATGAATCCTCTTTTCCTGTGTGTTACCTTTCTCTCTCATACCAGTTGTTAGAAAAGAAGGATCGCAGAGAAATACAATAAAACAAGTGAGGAAATAAAACACATTAAATACACAATACAATAGAGACATAGATATACATGGTTCAACCAGTGTGGGATACGTCCACCAAAGAAATTGCCAGGTCTTTCCTTTTTATTATCCAACAAATGAAGGGATACAACCTACAACACACCCATTGTAACTTCCTCTTCTTTCTCTCACAATCGCCTCTCTCATAATACAATATTTCCAATCGATACATAGCAACAATACATTTACCTCATAAAACAAGGTTTCCTTCTAAGGAAAAAAACCCTAACATAAATTATACCATAAGGTCTATGACCTTAAAATGAACGGTCCAGATTTACTATGAAATTACAATATACATTTACAAGGAAATTTTTCCTTCGAGGGCTTCGCCTCTAATCCCTCGTTGGGGGCCCACTTTCCCTTGGACCCCCCAGCTGAGGGGGAAATCCCTCCCTACAATCCCCCCGCATGGAGGGGTCTACATTATTATAGAGTGTAGAGTCATCATGGGGTATAAACACAATTGAAAACAAAGACCTATGAAACAGGAAGATAATCAAGCGCCACAACCAACACTATGTTATGGATCCTGGAAATAAGTTCCTTAATATGGATGACTACATATGATTGTTGGGGCACATTTCTCATCAACGGGGGAAAGTTATTACTATTGGGGGTTGATATCTATTACCAAGGACATTTTTACTTATTTCTTAGTTGAAACATATTATGTAGACCGAGTTCTTCTCTTTTTGGACAAATATTTCTCATTCTCGGTGATTTCTCTCATTGTCAGGAATATTTCTTCTTACTTTGGCTAAGTTTCTACTACTCGAGGTTCTATTATTTTTGAGTTCATTTGATGTGGAGGACCATAAATATTGATAGGGATTATTTGGTATCTAGGGAGTTGCAAACTTGGAGGAAATGTTGATCTGAACCTTTCTACCTCTCTGCATATGTAACAGGTTTGGATATTAATAAATTAGAATCAAATTTGGTGCCATTGGTTAGTTGACTGAGTATTTTGGGTTTCAATATTGTTGTATAAATTTTATGTATACCTTTATATATTTATGTCGCATCAAACCCTTATCTTTGTGTTGAAACCCACATCAATAAACCAACCAACAAACACCTCAAATTAGAAACAACAAAAGTGGTCTTTAGAGAAGGTTTAGAGTATGAAAACAAAGTGTTTGACAAAAAACACCAACTAGAAAAAAACCTAAGAAACTACAAAGGACAATAAAGGGGTATTATAGTAGGGTTCTAGTTCATTCCAACTAAGTGTTTGTCAAAACAGTTGAACCATAAAATCACCCAATAACATAACAACAATAACAAGGGAGCTATTACAATGGGTTTTGAGGTTGTGGATGAACTGTTTGATGAAATTCCTGACCCATGAAATCACTAGAATGTTACAATAGTAGGAAAAAGTATATAACAACCATAAGGAGGATATTAAATATTATCGACATAAACATGGCAATGCAAAAAAGAAAATGATACAACCTGTTGTATCGGGTTGTTGATGATGTGCTTATAATATTAGATGACTGCTCCATTCACTCTCAATGAATGATCTACCTCCACACTTTCTCATACAAATGAGGTTACTTTCCTTTGTTATTTTCAATAATTTAAAAAAAAAATGTATATGGAGGTGCTACATAATCATGCTAAACAAAACTTATATATGAAAATATGATATCCATTCTAATGGATGATACCACTTAATGTAATATTCCTTGGATAGGTGAAATTCGTCATGGGATACCTCTTGGACTATTGGTGCTTGCATAACTCTTTCATTTTCTACCTCTTTATTTGTGGGTTCTTGAAAAAATTCATTGAAATGCTTTGGATGAAGTTGTGGATGAATTTTCCAACACTTGTCAACCCAATGACCGCTCATATAACAATGAGTGAAATAAATATTTCCCATTTCCTTGAACAATAATATCTTCTTTCCATTCTCCACATTTTGACTTGGAGAGTGGTATTTTCATATTTCATCCTGCCTTAAGGACATGATATTCATTTGTATGGACTTTCTCTTCCAAAACATGGGCACACAATGGTTATTTAATCAACAAAAAGTACATGCATATGCATACCACAAATTTTGTGATGCATGGCCATTCCTCTCATAATTGAAGAAAAAATTGTAGTACATATGCTTGCAATACCTTTTAGGGATATACTTTGTCCAAGTCCAATGAGGGGGAAATGTTTTAACTCATCCTTTGTGATGTTCATATCTATTCGAATATGATTTGTGTTCTTTTTAATATTTTTCCCATCATTGAAAGAATGTACCTTTCTTTATTCTAACTTTCTCTCACTCTCACCATCATGGAGTGGTGTGTCATATTCTGGCACAGGTTGTTTATGTAGAGCTAGTGGTTTGGGATATTCTCTTGAAGCTTCTCTTGCTCAAGTTGTCTTGAAACATTCTCAAACTTCTTCTTTTCCACTAACATATCCAAAACCTGCATAATATGGTATTTTTTCAACATGTATTAGATTTTTCATTGCTTGGCCATTGACGTAAAGACCCTTTCCATCAAATCCCATCTTGGTTAGCAGATTAGAACTAATATGCCAGGTATGCTTCTCAAATTCACCAAAATAAGGATATACATATTTATGGGAAGAGAGAGAACATGGTGAATTACTTACGATACATACCTCAGTCATGGTTTGTGCATTTTTGGTAGAGGATGGTCTCGTTTTCATGGTATACTGGTCATTATCCTCAACTCCTTCACCAATATAGAACTTTTCCAAAATATAATCCTGGGATTGCAAATCATGTTACAACCCTTGAATGATTCCCATTACAAATTATCCGTGGAATAACAATCCATATTGAAAATCTTTCTTCTTATCCTCACAGAATTTCAATCTCCTTCTCAATTAAATTTTTTTTGTCCTAAATCTGCTAGTTAATGCCTTAAATATCCGAAATCTTTTCTCTCTTCAAAATTTTTCCCATGGTTTTCCTTTTACAACCAGGAAAAATGCACTTCCAAAATGAAAATGGAAAAAATGGAAGAATATAACAAAAAGTCGAAAAGGTGTTCGAAAACCCTTCAGACAACCACTTTGATCCCAAACTTGATTAAAAAATGAGAAATACAAAACTGATTCATTTTTTCTCCTTTTTTCGATATTCTCTACAGTTTTCTGAATTTTTCATCATTAACTTGAAAATCGGCATAGTAATTAAAATTCAGTATTTAAAACTGAAATTAAATAGCAAGAAAATGATAAAAATGAGACAATATGAAAAATCGTTTGACAAAGGAATTCACCAATTTTGGCTACGTCTCTGGGTTTTCTCAATAATCAAACCGCTCCATTAATTCTGCTTTTACAAAAGTGATAAATATATTCTCACAACAAGGGGCTAGTTCTATCCTTTAGAAGGGTAAAATATTCTCACAATAAGTGTCTTATTCTCCCAAAATTGGATTACAAAGCTATTCTAATAAGGGGGTTATCTCCATTTACAAGGGATATATAGTGTCTCTATAATAGGATTCAATGCAATGATCTCCTTTTTCTTTTATCAAACATCATAATACATCCCCATGATTAGTCAATAAGTCACCAACATCTATCTCATCATAATCCATGCCATTGACAACCCATTGAACCAAGTGAATGCCCCAACTATCCAAATCCCTTTGTGATGAAAATCACAAGGGTATAAAAAAAATTAAATAGAACCAACCCTATGAAAAATAAGGGGTAACATGCAGTTGGTTGTGTTGATAATTAATTAAGATAATAGTCACCAAATGGTAACTCAATTCATGGTTGAGGGTAATTATTTATAATCAAACCAATAAAACACATAATAGTAAAAATTGTTGGAAATAATGTTTTCATTGATGTCAAAGACAGGGGGAGACTATGAATTATGCCTCTATGTGTTCACCCCGAGTTATGAAATAAAAATTAATTCAACCCAAATTACCCTATTCACTCAGTGTGTGAAAAGTCAACTAAAATGAATTCGTCTTGCACAAGTCTGAGGGGGTGAATAATTTTTTGGTCGTATGATTCCTTATCAATGAGTGATCATATTTTGTTGAAGTATGAGGGTGAAAAGAAAGCTCAGGTATGTGCATACCTGAGCATCAACGAGGTAGTTCCTAGGCCCATTTATCCATACCGAAGTAAATAATGATAATCACTATATCCTACATTCACAAAGAAAAAGTATTTGAAAGACTTTATATTGAAAAATCGTTATCACATAGTTTGAGTGTGAATGGAAAAGGTATAGAAATCTATGCAAGGAGTTAAATTTTAGTCATGGGGCCCACTATATTGGATATCAGATAACTGGATGAGAGTGAGTGCTTGAATATGCAAGGGATAAATTATTAGGGGCCTAGTAGTCCTCTAATTCGATGGGTCAGTGATTCGATGAAGAAGACACAATGTATAAATGATAAGTAAATCCTGACCATTCATTATTGAGGTCAACGAATGAGAGTGACATACCGAACAATCACATGATATCAACATATTAGATATAGAAACATCATCATGTGTATGGAAGTGCATAGATAGAGTCTCGGGGGATCAATAGTCTGGGTGAGTCGGGTGGCCAATGCCAAATCAGAAAAATGATGCCAACGACGCTAGTTCCACATCATTTAGCACATATCGAAGGGGTCCACGTGGAAGCAAATTTATACACATAAAGGAAAAATGGTTGTCGATGACCAATGCTATGTCATCTTCCACATGTAGTCTCACATGTCATGCCATGTCACTTCCATGTGTAGTGTTATAGTTATCCCACATTTCATAAGAATATTGAGTCATGTGTCTTGGATATTATATCGACATATCAGATACTAGAATACTCAAGGAGCATTGTTGTGTTGAATTTATGGGAGCTTGGTGGCCTGGTGGAACCAGTGGGAAGATCGTCTGATGACCTAGTGGAAAGAGCACAGAGCGTAAACAATGTTCAATACCATATCAAGGAAAATGATTGAAGGTGCACTGTTGAAGTCCCGATGGCCTGGTAAGTCTGGTCGTCTGATTAAATAGGGTTTCCAGGGAATAATTGTGAACTTGGTGGATGGGAGAATCTATACCATCAATCAAAGGGATTAATTGTTGAAATCAAATTACCAAACCAGAGTAGTGCTTGGACATGTGAGTTTGAATTTATGGGGTCCCCATATCTTAGTGACCTGGGGGTTGAGACATAGAATATAAATGGTGGATATCAAACCACATGGAAGAATCATGGACCTGAAGTAGATTAAATCCTAATAATTGATCACTAGGAAGGATCAACGATTGATATCAAATGAGACTCATGATGCAAGTATGTGCTTGAAAGTAGAAAGTCAGGGGCCTGGTGGGACAATCGAATGGTGTTCCAGTCGTATACCAAACAATAGTAAAATGTTAAAGGCACATGGTTGAAGGCCCGAGGGCCCAATATCCTAGTGAATTGGTGGTCCCAGTGATGAGGTTGAGATATGTACCCTAGTTAATCTAGTTGATTAGTGAACATGATCATTCGAACCTATAGATCAATTATCAACATCTAATAAAGGAATGATTTTATGGTGGATGAGTCTTGAGGTATTTGGAGTGTGTTTCAGGAGTTCCACTGGTCCAGTGTTGTGGGTGGGAAATCCCTCCTACGAATTACCAATAAGGGTTTTATCATGCATGCAGAAATGACCTAAAGATTCTTACTTTTTACCATCATCCCATGCCTAGACCCTCATTACTCATATGTAAATACAAGGCTAAATATATTAAGTTTACGTACCTTATTCTTCATGTTTGATGTCGATCCCTTTTCATGCTTGGTCGTTCTTTGACTACAACTCTCTTCCCAATGCTGACCTGGATTCACTAAAGACAAACAAAGAACTCTACATGCATTTGATCTATGAACTAATGGGTTAGAGATTTAATCAATCATACAATAAATATTCCAATACTGACAATCTCATATGGTGGGACAGGAAAATCAATTCCTTTATTAACTTCACAATGATACCTTACAATGATAAAGTCAGCTACTGCTCCTCGATCCTGGTCC
>CBVK0102535733.1:0-22462 GCA_900067695.1 Picea abies | reverse complement strand
ATGGTTTGTTCCTCGTCATCAATTTATTTTTAATAAGCCTTCACAAATTCATGGATACAAATTTTCTTATCATTAACCAAAACATTGTATTTAAAAATTAAAAATTATATTATAATATAGATAAAGTTATTATCAATTTAGTAAATAGTGGTAATTATATTAAACTAGTATATCTTTAAAGCGGAGGAAATGGAACTTCAAAGTGAATTATGGTTGCTATGTTGCTTAAAGATCAGGGGATTTTGTTTTTGGATGGAAAATGAATATTTTAAAAGATCTTTTAGCAGGGGTAAACATGAGTGAATATATGATGGGAGGATGTGATATCAGAGGTCGGGAAATATCCACTCATTACTAAATCAACATCAATTGGTGTTTCTAACATCCCAAGGACAATTGAAATTTAAGGAGATGAATTGTTGTTATTATGTATTAAGGCATTTTCGTTGGTCATGGTACAATTCAATTAGAGGCTAGGAACTTTGGTTCACATGAGATCCATAGTCCAAAGTGCACGAGAGGGTCATCACCTCAATAATTTGTAGTTGTTTATGAGATGTTAATCCCAAGTTGATAAGATATTATATGGGTGAAAAACACTATGGGACAAGTTTTTGATAAAGAACGAGGTGTGGAATGGTTGGAAGATACTATTAAAAAAAACGTCAAATCAAAATTTAAGGAGAAAATGTGGTGTGATAAAGAGTTAGAGGAAAAAATAAAATTAAGATATTATAAGGATCTAATCAACCCTAATCTAGAAGATCAAAATTATCTATCTGTTTTGCCAAGTGTAAAGAAAAAAAAATAAGCATTGCTAAAATAAGAACAAATTCTCATGAGCTCCATAGTGAAATTGGGCGTTGGTCAATTCCTAAAACGCCATGGGATGAAAGAGTGTGTCACCTTTGTGACACTAAGAAGGTTGAAGATGAAAAACACTTTCTCTTACATTGTCCAGCCTATACCCATATTATATCTCATTTTCAAAATATTTGTCACACTACTGACCTTCCTAACCTCTTAACTCAACAAAAATGGTGATCTTGGAAAGCTTCTCTTAATGCTTTTCGAGTACAGAAACAAAATTCTAAAGAATCACATGTAATCACTTACACTCTTAAGGTCCGATAAACCAATTCGGTCTTAGTGGACGTTAATCATCATCATCATCATAGTTGACGTTGACATACATGGGCTTGCTATAAGCGCGGTGGAAATAACATAATAAATTTTGGGCATGATCCAAATGATTCAAAATAATCGATAAACAAATTATAATGTGTGATATCACTACATCCATTTCATTTTCTTTTTAGAACTAGATAACAAACATTAAAAGTTCATTGATGCATGTTGTAGTTTATTTAACAATTTCAAAAATATTTTTTTGTACAATATGATAAAACTATTAAAAATATTTAGCTTATAGTGAAGGGGTAACATTCTTTTTTTTTTTGAAGAACAAAAAACTTTATATTTGATATTTCAAGTTAGAAATAAAAATATACATTAACATAGCCTTTCGGTTATTGTCCAAAATTCACAAAAATCTACAACCTACCCAACTTCCATTTATTATAATCATTAAGAAAACATAATCCTCATGTCTCAATTTTTTAGAACAATAAAAAAGACCCATATTGACACATGGAAATACTCTCAACAATCCACTGCTTTAGAGCTACCATCCCATACCATATCAATAATTAAGTTTGTCTTTAGCACATCCTAAATTGAAAAAGTTTCAGAGTCACGTCAACTTATTTTCATCCCTTTATGGTTTCTCCTCTTTCTTATATTCACCTTCTTCCTTAAGATAATAATATCAAAACCACAATTATTAAAAAGTTTTCATTCTCATGAATATGAATAACAAGGCTGCATGGCAACATATACCTGCCGTTATGCAGGAATTTAGAATTTAGAATACTTATATGGCAAAGGTTGAAATTTAAAAAATATATGAAAATTCAAGAGTATAATGTTGAACTTAGAAAAAAACATAAAATTTATATTCAAATGTTCGATTAATATGCACTTAAAGCAATATCGATCACTATAATAATATAATAAAACAAGAGTTGTACATTTAAAACAATATCGATCACTATACTAAAACAAGAGTTGTACATTTAAAGAAATATCGATCACTATAATAAAACAAGAGTTATACATCTGCATTCAATACTATATATGGAAATATGATATTCTTCCTCTGTGAGCCCCTATACTAAAATATGGATCTTCCCTGCTATGTATGGATCTTCCCTGCTATGTAATTCCTCTTGTTAGTCATGGTAGCTTGGCTTGATAGTTAAGCAAACCTTGTATTTTGCAATAATCAACATAATTCCTTGCATAATAGAAGCCTCTGCATAATGGATGGGCCATGATGAAACAATCAACATAAGTCGTTGCATAATGGATGGGCCATGATGAAAGGTGAAGGGCCTTCAATAATTTAAAAAGATCAATATTAATATTATTATAAGAATATATATACATACATTATTAAATTTGACTTTTTTTTATACTGTAAGACCAATTACTAAGTCCTAATCATTTCTTCGATAAGACATAACCTTGCATTTAAAAAATACATTAAAAATAATATTTTGGTATAATCTTTTAAAAATACATTAAAAATAATATTTTGGTATAATCTCTCATTGTTTTTTTGGAGTCAGAGTGGGGTCAATGACATGCATTACATTATATAAGCAAGCCTGTAGTTTGAGCTGATACAAAATCATAAAGATTTCAAGCTTAAGCGAAGAAAAAAGAAATAAAATAGCTTCAAAACTGATGAAAAGGACGCGAAAGCTTTATTACATCCAAGCTTTGTCAAGGAAAACTTAAAATCCATGGTAAAACCACTTTTAGCTGAGTAAAATTCAACAAAAAGCAATTCTTCGCAATTATAATCCTTGAAATAGGTGTTTTTTTCCCATAAATCAAGGATTAAACCTACGAGACAGAAGATTAAACCTACTAGACAAGAACACGTTTAATCAAAATTCGTTGAAACTAGCCAAAAGCTTATGCATAACAAATTGTTTGAAGGAACAATAGGAACATCAATAAATAGTGCGTAGTCTATCGAGCTTATCCACAATACTTCCTTCAACAAACAACAAAGGCTATTATTGACTTACTTAAAGCACCTTCCCTGATCCTTGACTCTAAACATGTCCACAAGTTTTGGGAAAAAAAAATTCCAACAAATACGCTGGAGAAAAAATCAATACTAACCGAAGCAGGAAAATTGGCGCAATGGCCCAATCCAAAACGAGACTGGAGGACCAAATCTTCAATGCCACACAATACTCTCCACCGATACAGAAAACAAAGAATTAAAGGCAAAAACACACAATTCATTTCCATTTAAACAAGAAACAAGATAATTAGAAGTAAAACAAAAGGATTTAACTAAGAAAAATTCAGATGACAATTCCATTCAAGTAAGCAAGTGGCAAAAGAAGGATTTCACAGAGAAAACAAGAAATATGTAGGATTAAAGGAAAAATAGAACGATTTACCAACTCCTTCCCTAGCTCGATGGCTGCATCTTTATAACTACTTTTCTTTCCCAGTCTGCTTCTGCAGAACACACAAAATTTCCTGAATCTTGAGCTCGCCTTCTCCATTTCCATCTCCATCTTTTTCAACAATCACTATCTCCGTCCCTCCCCCTTGCAACTGTCTAGTTTGCTCGCGAGTACTATATTAAAATTGCCACTGTGAAAGTCACTACTTATTGACACAAATATTATAATAGAACAAAAATTCACACAATTATAAAGAGCAGACTGTTTATTCATGCGGTTTCTATTCCTTTGGCCATTGTCGAGAGATGGAGCAAGTAGAGGGATCATGTGGACTGTGGTTATAAAGTCTAGAGGGGTTACAATGAACTTTTGATCCAGGAATACACCTGCACACTGTCAAGCCATCTAAACTTCCAAACGTGCATAGGGTACTTTGATGCATTGTGATCTAATGGATTGAGGTGACTATAATTTGCCTGAGCCTAATTCAAGCATCAACATTCTCTTTTTTTCTAAACGCATCTGCACAAAACAATTTATGTTCTGTCCATTCGAGCCACTCCATTACTCCAGTCGATTGAGAGTTCAGAGTGAATTCAAAACCTGTATCATAAGTATATTTCTTCTTGAAACAATTGGAATTAGTTGAAACCACATGATGAAATGGTGGAAATTGCATGCTCACCTACATACACGATATGTACTTATTTAGGTGATAAAAGATGAGTGGTTGCGGTCCAAACAAAGAAAGGAATGTTGTATTGATTCATCCAACAATCATTGTACAAGCTTGGCACGCACTTACAAAGAAAGACTCCATGTATCTATCGCAGACCAATGATGAAGATTAGGTGCCAACAAAGAATGTAAAGTAATTTCTCTACGTTGATGAAGATTGCAGAGCATGCATAATCATCCCAAGCAATATCAATATTGTAGATTCGTTGATTAATTTCCATTCCCATGTCTACAATCATATGCAGACAACCCATCTAGGAGTTTGTTTGTTCTTGGGATCACTAGGTTTGATCGCCCAAAGCACGACAATTGCTGCGGAATTTAGGTAAACAAGTGTCTTCCTTAATCTATTTTTGTCAACAAAGTGTCTCAACCCTACCCTTATTATGTGGACGCCATAAAAAATAGGCTCGATCAAGGCAATGGAGACACCATGCAATGATCGTTGCAAAGCCTGTTGGAGGCCCCTTTAGTATGCATGCAGATCACCATGGGACATGCATCAACTATAGCAACAACATGACATGGACATGCATTGAATGGGAGTGTGAGTGTCAGTTACTGATTTTTAATAGCGACGGTGCCAAATGTCATGGTTTTGAAATAGATAACATTTAAACTTTCTCCATCCCAAGAATGTTGCTGCCTTCTGGGCAATAAGACTTCAATTTGATGAACCAATCAAACGGTAAATAAATAGTCTTAAATATTTAAAAAATTAAGAAAATTTAATGGCTATAGTTTAGGGAAAATGTAAATTTATTTTGGTGAACGAACAAATTAATACACATTCAACATGAACGAATGCTATATACCATGCCTCACGACAAATATAATATGAGAAAAAGATACCTCCTGAGTCACATCAACTTATTTTCATCCCTTTATGATTTCTCCTCTTTCTTATATTCACCTTCTTCCTTAAGATAATAATATCAAAACCACAATTATCAAAAAGTTTTCATTCTCATGAATATGAATAACAAGGTTTGCATGGAAACACAGTCTCTACCTAGCTAGTTGGGAAATACATGTTGAACAATGAAACTTAATATAACTAAATGCATAAGTAATGGATAGTTTTTGTCAAAAGATAATAAGTGAGGGTTGTTTGTTATTCAAAATGTATAATGAACCGTTCTGTAAACTCCAATAAGTAAAAATAATGTTATAAGGAACTTACATTTTGACTATGGCTTGGGAGGTACACACAGACCAAAATGCAATTTTACCAGAAAATAATATTAGACATAAATATGGTATCCATGATAAGCAATGACCTTGCTTGAAAATTTACACAATGGCTTAGCAGTTCAAGGTGGCAATTGCTATACAAAACTTCTCAGCTGGAATTTATGCATGCATCTCTCAATTATGCGCACAAAAATTATGATTTGAAATCCACATACATGTTAGTGAAGTAATTGCCAATCACCAAAATGGATTACAAACGGTAAACTTAAGAGAAAAAAAGCTTTCAATGGAAACCCATCTGAGTAAGTTGGGAGCAGAGGAGCTGCTGCCAGTTGATCCATTTGCAGGAGAAAATCCTCCTGTGATTATAGAAGAAGAAGTTGAAGAAGAAGTTCCGCATGATGGAGATTTAGGTAATGATAAAACCCTAGGTGATGGTGCCATCGCCATTGATGTCGATGTCGAAGGTGGTCATGTAAAATTAGGCATTACCGGTATACCTGCAATCAAATTTGGAAATCCAACAACAAAGTTTGTAACTTAATAATTCACAAGCTTTTAGAAAATCTTGAAAGTCTAGCCTAAAAACAAAGAAATGCTGAAATAGGGGGTGGATTGCACATCACACCTAGGCATTGTGGTTGAAGCAAAGAAGAAGTAACCAAGTTGAAGATAAACACTGTAAAAAAATGACACATTAGCAATGTTTTGTTAATCAACCCAATAATAGTGGACTACAGACTAGCGAATAAATATTAAAGATTTACCATTTATGTTTTGAGAGACATAATCCAAGAAATTAGAAACTTAAAAGCAAGCAAATTAGAAGGACAAGAAGAGGAGCCTACAAAGTGAGGATCGTGCCATTGAGAAAGTCACTATAAGAACATGTTGTAGCATTGCATCCACCACTTGCAGGCTATATAATGGTGTTTCCGATCATGAAATTGCTCTTTTTTCATTGCATACTAGAGCAGGATGCTGCCAGAGGTGCTGGAGCACAATACAGGCTGCCATTTTTGCAAGTAGGTTAGCTCAAAACTTCAAAAGCTTAATTTTTGAAACAAACATATCTATGGAAGCAGTCAGAAAACTGGTATCTTACTTCAAGTTCCCTCGTTCACAACTGCACTGTACACAATGGCTAGCAGTGATAGTGTAGCTCCCATTGACAACACGCAAATTCTTGTAGATAAAATTTTGAAGAGAATATATTTTTATTTCTAAGCTAGCCTACTGTTTAGCCCTTAATTTCTAACACCTAACCGAGTGGGTCCTAATCGACCGATGATACCTTGGTTGTACTGGAATCTTTTCACTGAATAGTTTCAAGAGGGCATTCTTATTGGATAGTTTCAAACATGAACGTGCTTTCCACGGTAAACTTCAAGTAAATTTGCGGCACAAGGACTCCACATGCTTTTCGAGGAAATTTCACTCACTTAAACAAACCACAGAACTGAGACTAGGAAGGCACTTAGAAGGTTGCATTTCACTTATAGATTGCAACACCTTGTGGCGAGGCTTAATCCTACACTCCAAACTGAAATTCAGGACCAGAGGACACGTCAATAGAAACTTTGCAGGAAGCCCTACAATATGTAAGAAATAGTCCATGTTCTTCTGCACCTTGTCCATGGAAGCCACTAGTATGGATGCCTTCCTCCTAAAAATCTCCTTGATCTCATCTTCTAGGAGGCCAAAACTTGCCAAATGCTTCAATCTATTTTCCAAAATTTCAGGCCCGTTGCTAGTAATTAAAATTTGAGGTGGCCGTTTGAAAACCCTGGAGACATCAACCTCTGATCCAAAAAGGTTTTGAAGATACTGGATGTTGGGACATAGAGTTTTCTCTAGACTGCAGCCAAGCAATCTGAGACAATGGACTATGGAATTTACCAATCCTTGCGCAATGACGCCCAATGCTTTCATGAACTCAATCTTGGGTTTCAACTATCGAACAACGTTGAGAGTAAGAATAGTTGGGATTCTGGTTATGAGTTTCCTTACTTGGTCTTCTGTGAATCTTGAACCTTTCAAGAACCGAATGACTTGTTGGGATGTACAAGTGAATCTCATTTCGATGAAGGATGACCTTTTCTTAAGGATATTTGAAACCTCAGATAGGCACAAGCCACAATTGTTGAGTAAGAAATCTAAAATGGGGCATGTGTTCTCTTCTTCTGGGTAGCCTTTGGGCCTCTCATTACCCGCAGTGGATGTAGAAAGTCGCAATAATTTTAACAAAACAATCAGTGAAAATGGTGGAGATAGTGTTGTATCAAGGTGTTGAAGATCAGATCGGAAGGATGAAGCTGCGTATTTGGAGAACATTGCTAAACTATTGTATGCAGATGAACCCAGGGTTTTGTTCAAAATAGTAACACCAAAATGCCCAGGTGGGGTGTATATACCAAAATGCCCAGGCAGGGTGTATATATGGGTAGATGTAGGGTGTATATATGGGTAGATGTTATGGACATAAATGATATCATTTGAAAAGACCATTAGGTTTGAGAAGAACCCTAAAATCAAGCGAGAGAATCCAACACCGACTTCGAAAGTGTTGTCTTGTTCTGAGAGCACATCGAGGGAAATTAGGTCTACAACACATGCAACATACAAGATTTTCGCAGTGCAGTACAACGAACCCTAATAAACACAAGCAAATAACATGCTCCCTAGGCCTTCCCTCCCTTCCTTGTCAAACTCTCAAATCCATTAATTGTGTAATCAATTTTATACATTGAATGAAGTGAAGCTTGCAATAACACATCAAAGATATCAGCCAATTAAGTTTTAGAAAAAAATATATTTTTATTATTAAAAAAAATACAAATATTCATTTCCTATGTTACATATTGGATATAGCACACAAATTTAAAGTCAACAATAAACTAATACATATTCAAAGGGAAAACTCATTGCTATAGTCCCAGGCCTTTGGCAGGGACTAATAAGAGCAAAAGATACCTCCCACTTCCATGATGAATTCAAAATTCAAAGTTCTTTTGCATCTCTTTATCAAAATAGTGGTTGAGGAAAGCGCTCATTTATATCCATGTCCTATGAATCATAAAGTTTTATAACATATATAACTTTTTTTCAAAGTGCATCTTTTTATTTAATGGTGGTTGAGAGAGGTCTTAATTTAGATTTAGATTTAACAAGTATAAAATTTTATAAATAAAGCTTTATACATAAATTTGTTGTCTAGTAGTTGGAAACAATCTTAGTCATGTTGAACAAGGAGGTTCAACTCATTGACTATTTAGAGGACTCTATATAAGGTATGATAATTTTTGAATGTGAGGGTTCTTAACTAGTAGAGACATACTTTAAAGATAGGTCTAGTAATTCCTTGTTCTAGGTTATAGGGGGTCATAACTTGGAGACGATAAAATCTTGAGAGGGGGAGATGTGGTGGGTAGGAACATTGTGCTAAGGCTAGTTAGTTATGGCTTTAATAGTAGCAGAGTGTGTGGCACACCTGATCCGAAACTTTGTGTGGAGGGTAATGGTAGTCTAAATCCTAATGTTGTTGAGGCTGAAGAACCACATTTCTCTATGATGTTTCCAACACATTCTCCCCTAGAAGGTACACCAATGTTTCCTCCTTCGCAAAAAAATTGATCTCTAACAATTCTCTGGTTCATAAGGTTTTTGCTAGTGTTTCTAGTGAGGAAGACACAACAAAAGGACTAGGATTTATTGGGAACCAATTGGATCTAGGGTTTTTAATTGGTCAGTGGAGTGAACATATTGGTCACTTCACCTGAGCATCCATTCCGACAAGGGAAAATCCATATTTCCATAAGGGATAAATAATTATTACCGATTATTAATTGATGTATTCTTGAGATGCAATGAGTGTGTATATAAATACATGTAGGTGTAATAAGTCATATCCTTGGCAAAGGGCATGACTTATCATTATTACATATTAATGACTGCATTAAATAATAATTGTCGTGTGACTATTATTACATGATATTTATTTATTACATTATGGTAATAGGTCTAATATACTTTAGTTATATTACAAGTATGTCCCCTTTAAAAATGTTTTGTCCTCAAAGCATAAACAAGGAAAACTTCTTTGATACCTCACATGGCCCAATCACAGGGCGCCACGTGGCACACCGGATTTGGCCAAGGTTGGCTGGGTAAAAAATTTTGTTCTGCCTTTGGAGGATTCGAATCCCCGACCTTTGGGCTGGGCAACAGACTAACAACTCTGGGCTAGACACTAGGGCGACCATGTTCCTTGTTAAAACAAGTGGCGCAATATTGTTTTAAAGTGTAGTGGTGAGCAGAATTTGGGATAAGCCCTAGTCGGCGAGGGCTAGCCATGCGACCAGGGGCGCTATACCAGGAGCTCGCGGAGGATAAGGCCCTTAGCGCTCGGCCACATAGCACTTCATGCGACCAAGGGCCCGAAGAAAAGTGGGCCAACGCGCATTTTTTTCCCAATGTAGGTTTTTAACCTTATTATTTGGGTTGTTAAATGTTTTTTTTATTGATTTTAATGGTTTTTTGGCCATATCTTGGTGGATATTGGCCCAAATTGAGTGTTTTAATGGTTTTTTGGTCATATCTTGGTGGATATTGGCCCAAATTGAGTGCCACAAGAGGTGGGTTGATGGGATTTGAGCCCTCTACCTCATGGATATATAAACCAAGCCATTTTGGATGTTTAAGCAGGCATCAAGTATCTTGGAGCAAATTGAAGAAGAATTTGGAAAGGCCAAGTTGTCTTATGCAGTGAAGCTAAAAGAGTAGCTGAGCTTTGGAGGAAAATTCTGGGAGTTCTACTCCACCTTTTTCAGTTCTGTCTGTTGTGTCGGGTTCCTAAGACAGAGAAGAATATAGATGAGTCAGTCAAAGACCTAAAGGATGTAATTTTGATGTAGATTTTTAAGCATTGAATTTTAATAGAGAAGCCTCCCCCACTGAATACAAAGGCCCATAGACGTAGAAAAATTTGCCAAACTCCGTTATCAACTTCTGGTGTTCAATTTGTTGATGGTTTTCTTCTTTGTGTTTTATGCTATTTATCTTGATTATTTAAGTTTTTACCGCTTATATATTCACATGAATTGTCAGAAAAGGTCTTGATAAAATCAAAGTTAGAGTGCAAATTGCTAAGCATCGATTTTAGATCAAAGGTGCCCCAAAAAAGTTTCCACGTGTCAGCACAAGTAAATATTGACAGGTGGCATATGATGCATCGGTTGATTTATTTCAAAATACTTTTTGCAGAAATTCATTTCTCCGGGACTCCGGAGCTTCATGACTTTGGGATTTTTTATGGCATTGAACACTTTGAGCTTGAACTCTCAAATCACGAAGTCCCGAAGTGAACTTCATACTTCTCTTTTGCTTAATCCTTTTGTAATTCTATAATTATGAAGTCATGAGAGCCATTGATCCAGATAACTATTAATTTTTAATGGATGGTAATTGATGCGCTCTGTTAAGTTGTAAGAGAAACATCTTTATTCTAAAAAACGATATTCCTAAGTTTTACAAAATTTATTTTGAAAAGACCAAAACAAAAGGGCTTCAAAATTTGATTTTTATTTGCAAATTTCTATAATGTTCTAACATAGGCTCCATCTGGGGATTGTGGATCCTTGTGAGGCATGAAATAACAGTAGACCAGGTGCCTTTATTGGGTAAATAGAGTCATTATTGCTTTCATCTACTGATTTAAAATGTTTTCTTTCTTTATTTGAAATTCAATCATATATAAAAAAGATGAAAATAACCATATCTAAAAATATTAAAGCACACTTAGTGATTGATTTCAAGCCAGGATAATAAGTGTTTTATTTTCTTAAAATTGATTCCAGAATTGTTTAGGATAATCAAAGTAATTTTAACTGACTGTGTTCGCTCTTCAAGGTTATTAAGATGTAAAGTATGTTTATTTAAGGAATCCCAGTTGGTTTAGGATATAAATATTATCGAAAAAGAACTAGATAACTGAGTATGTTATATAGATGTGTAAGACATCCTTACATATATCATAGATATTTCTTCACTGCTAGCGAGCCTGTTCAATACCCGGTGAATTTATCTATATCTCCCTTAATTGAATTTCCTTTCACTACTTCAAAAACAAGCTTTCATTTCATGGAGACGAGGGCAATCAATATATGAATTTCCTTTCATCATCTCTACTGGGACAAGATGGGGGAAATCAATTTGTGAATTTCCTTTTACCATATGTCTTTGACTTTATTACTTTAAAGTGGGGGAAATCAGTTTGTATGTAAGATACAAGGTATGGCATCTGTTTATGATCTTATGAAAAGAAGGTTTGTCTACATAAATTTTAAGAATACTCTCATATTAGTTTTCTTTCAATTCTAAGTATACCTTCGCCTATAGGTAAAATTTTGGAAAAATGATTTATTTTAGGGATAAACCTTGAGCAAAGTCGTCAGCTAAAATATGATATTAGAGCTAAATTTACTAGGATTAACTTAGACATACTTTTTCATTTAAACTAAAGAAACATAAAAAATCTTCGCCCAACTTGTATTGAAAATATGCTTCTAAGTTTTTAGTGTTAGGCTAAGTTCTATCATTTCTACAAGGATTAATATAATTGAGAATGAAGAAAGAATATTATTCATACGAAGAACTAGAGAGAGATACAAATATATCAAAATTTTGAAACATCTCCATCTGAACAAAAATAATTCACACGAGTTTCTGTGTCCAGACAAGACTCATGATTTGCTCTGTCTTGTAGTCATATTCTAACTATTTTGAGTTTCTTATAATTATTGATTTATTTTCGTACCAGAGATGATCTTATATCCAATCAAAATAATGTTTCAAATCATTTTTTCCCCGCTTCTCTAATCTTTTCAAAAGATGATGAAGCTATCTTTAATTCATGGGAAAATATCCCTCATATCTATTATAATCTAGCTTTTTATTTTTTACTAAACAAATAAGAAATAAGAGGAGTTATTACCTTATTTCCTTTGAAGATTTGAAAAAGGGATTGTATTTATTCATCCCCCGATTCCAGAGAGTCTAAGAAAGGGAAGAGATGAATGGTGATTGTGATGATTGTGAATGTGTTGATTGCACGATCTTTACTCTCTAGGAAAAGGTTTGGGAGCAGTAAGAAAGGATTCAAGAGCTCCAAAATTCAAATTTTCAACCATCAACAAATTCAAACTCAGGAACTACGACATCAAGAGGAAATGGTGACGGTAACAAGAGTTGTGAGTCAAAACGCAATTCGTTTAAGTTCTCATCGCCAACAGTTGATATTTTTGCGCAGACGACAATCTCCCATGAACATTACTGTGGAATCAGATGGGTCTCGAGTTTCTTCAACATCATCTCCTTTTCTTAAAGAATGTTCACCTCTAGTAGATTGTTATAATGTTGAAGAATCTTGATCATTGGCCCTTCAGGAAAAAGTGGAATTTCTACAGTTAGATGATTCTATGGAAGTAAAGGAAGTAAAACAAAAGGAAGATGTATTTCATATCAGTAGTCATTAGTAGTCTTCCATATCTACTTTGTTTTTTTGTTTTTTGAAACCATGAAAAATTTGACAAAGCTAAGCAGAGAGATAGGTATCATATGTACAAAATATCAAGTTTTGAACATATAATCTCTGAACTTTTGTATTCAAATACTGTTATTATGTTTTGATGGTCCTATTCTCTGAAATTTTCAACTATTTTTGTCAAGAGGAATATTGTTTTATTAACTATTGAGTGAATTTTATTCTTGAAAAGTAAAAGGTGATTGATCTTTTGTAGAAAAAAAATATTTTATTTTTATTTTTCTTGAAATAAAATTGAAACCATTATTTTGATGAAAATATTTACATAAATTTAGCATTTCAAAAATACTTAAATAACTTTTGAAAAAGAAAAAGAAATAACTTTTTTTCCAATGTAAATCCAATCCAATCCAGTATATACAATGGAGACTAAAAAGTAAACTACTGCATTAAATGTTTTAAAAACCTTCCATTGATAGGGGCCTCGAGAATTTCTCCATTTAAAATTTCAAGAGAATGAATTTCTTCCTTCAGTTGTTGCAATTTTGAAAGGACCAAACCATAGATGGTCAAATTTTCCACATTTCCCAACGTCTTCTTTTCTGGCCTCCCACTTCAAGACTAAATCTCCATAAAGAAACTCCTTGTCTTTGGATTTCTTATCAAATATGGACTTCATATTGTCTTGGTATTTGTGAAGCTTATCATCCACTTCTCTTCTATTCTGCTGGACTTCAATTATTGGATTTATTTTGTCATCAAATCATTTGGTTCTTCATTAACATCCTGCTAGAGTTTCATCAAAGGAAGAGCAATATTATCAGGAAGAATAACATTTGTGCCATAAACTAATTAGAAAGGAGACTTACCTATAGATTTCTTGGTGCCAATTCTGTTTTCCCATAGAGCATATTTTAAATGTATATGCCAAGGTTTCTTATTTTCTGTCAAAACCTTTTTAATTATCATCATTAAACTTTTGTTAGATGATTCTTCTAGCCCATTTCACTGAGGATAATAATCCATGGAATGACCCAAAATGATATTATATTTTTGACCAAAATTTATCATAGAAATAGATTTGAAAGCTTGTGCATTATATGTGACTATTTTTCTTGGACAACCAAACCTTGCAAGAATGTCCTCTTCCAGAAAATTTATTACTACTAAATCTATAGCATTACAAGTTGGAATAACTTCTACCCATTTAGTAAAGTAATCAGTAGAAGTTAAAATCCATCTATGTTGGGCACTTGATTGTGGATGGATCTCTCCGATAAAATCTAGACCCCATTGTTGGAAAGGAGCTTCAAATTTAATAGGAACTAAAGGTAAGATAGGGAGATTTTGATTTCGAGTAAAAATTTGGCATGATTTGAAATCTCTGACCCTTGCATTTACGTCAATGAATAACCTTATCCAATAATAACCTGCCCTTAAAATTTTATAAACTGTTTCTCTGTAAGGTAGCTAGAGAGGTAGTGGGGGGGGGCCTAGAGGGCCCATAGTGAGGCGAGATTTTAGGAGGAAGTTGGGATGTGATGCCCAACCCCAATAATATAAAAATCAAGCATTGTGTAGTTTTGAAACAAGCCACAAGTGACTCTTAAAGCAAGATTTAGGCAGCGAAGCCATAAGAGTAGTTGAGCTTGTGAGGCTTATTCTGAGAGTTCTACTCCACCTTTTTTAGTGTCGTCTGTTGCATCGAGTTTATGAGACAGAGTAGAGTACAAATGAGTTAGTCAAAGAACTGAGTGAAGTAATATCGAAGTAGATTTTTTTGAGCATTGAGGAATAATAAAGAATCCTCCCACATTGTAGCTAAAGGCCCGAAGACATAGGAAGATTTGTCAAACTCCGTTATCAATTTCTGGTGTTCAATCTATTTATGGTTTGTCTCTTTGTGTTTGTTATCAATTTCTGGTGTTCAATCTATTTATGGTTTGTCTCTTTGTGTTTTCTACCAGTTCTCTTCATTCTTTAACTTTTTTTACCGCTCATATAATTCACATGCATTGTCATAGAAAATCTTGTTAAAATCGAAGTCAAGGTGTAAGCCACCGATTTCATATCAAGTGGTATCAGAGAAGGTTGATTGTATTGCGGGAATTGTGAATAAGCATGGGGGAAATATTGAAGAGAGATAGAATCCATGAACTTGAGGAGATCAATCAACAGATTCAACGAGAAAATATTGAGCTGATAATATTAGTAGAAATCCTTGAAGAAGACAAGGAAAGGCTGTGAACATTGGTTTTAGCAACAGAAGAAAGACCAGGTGGAAGAATTCCTTCTGTTAGGAGTCTGAGTCCTATCAAGGATAATGAAATTCATCCATTCCGGGGAAAATCAGATGAGGATGATTCATATACTCCCACTACTCTAGTTGAGTAGTAGTCAATAGGAGAGGCCATGGGCATATTTTCCTCTCCAATAGAAAGTACTCAGTATACTCCATCTTCTCCTGTAGCTAATCAGAAACTGGAGTCAGGTGATTAGGATATTTCCACTTTTGAAAAGAATAACAAAGGAATTGGTACAAAGATGCTATCCAAGTTTGGGTACATGAAAGTACAAGATCTTGGAAATCATGGCCAAGGAAAATCTAAGCCTATTGAGGTGCGAGAATCACCACTCCATGAAGGATTGGGATACACAAAAGAGTCTACTAATGACAAAAATCCAGTGGTTTTTTGTACACATTGTCATAAGTTTGGACACGATGTTGACCATTGTTGGGATTGACATCTTGAACTAAAACCATAATGGATTCAAACTCGTAAAGGAAAGCAATAAGCTCAAACCAACAGTGACGCAAACAATGAGTCACAAAAGTAAGGTAAAATGGTCGAAAGGTATAAATCTCCTTCACCTACCTTTAATGAAGAACATGCTAGGGTCATGGAACTTATAAAAAGAATAATTCCATGCACATATTGTGGTAGTCATAGCCATTGTGTTGCATTATGTTGGAAGAAACTATACAGAAGAAGATCATGGAAACAAGGAGTATGCCAAGACAGGATAATGCAACACTATAGGTCAAGAAGAATCTACATGCGAATTCAACATAACCAAGACAAGAGTTGGGAAAATCCAACGGGGATTCAGCTCGGTCTAGGAAAGACTTCATTAAATTCGTCCCAGCAAAAAATCATTTCTCACATTGTCAAAGGAATGGGCATTGTGAAGATAGTTGTTGGAAGTTGCATCCAGAGTTGAGATGCTCCAAAAAGTCTGAAGGGCCATAGCAAAAGAAGGGTGATGCATAAGAGCATAAGAAGGATGTTGCATAAGAGTAGAAGAAGGATGTTGTAGAAGAGCAGAACAACGATTGCGAATCTCCATCGACAAGAGATGGGTCATCTGCTTGGAACTGGGTAGATTTTATGCCCCATATGTAATATTTCATCGAGTCAATGTCAGTCTACTTGATGTAATAAAAGTGATTTGATTTATGCAATCACTTATTGGGTCTAGTTAATATTTTGTTGAGATTAGGCTATTTGTTATTTAGTCGATTGATGTAATGATGTAGTCAATTGATGTAATACCCTTTTGGAGGACCAAAAGATCGTAGTGGGGAGGTGTGATCCAAATGGATCCAGAAAGGCCAAAAATTTGAAGTTCTTGGATTTGAACGAAACCAACTCCATTGCGTAGGGCTCGTCGTGCCGATTCCAACAATATATTTTTTTTCGATAATGGATTCCGTATGACGAAGTTATCACGATCTGAAGTTCAGGTGAAACTGAAAAAAATTCAAAGTCAAAGTCAACAGTCCGTTCTGCTGACGTCAACATAACGTCAACATGACACATGGTAGCACCAGGGCGTGCCATGTGGTAGTCATTTTTGTCATTTTTAGGGGTTGATTTGGACCAATAAAAATTTGACACGTGGCACTGTATGGGCATGACACGTGGCAGTTCGCACATGACATAGCACCAGTGGTAGCATGACACATGGTCAATAAGACAATGATGTTGCATCATCCGATTGTGACACATGGTAGGTACGATGATGATGTGGCATCATCCGATTACGACATGTGGCAAGGACGATAGTGATGTGGCAGGTATGGTAGTGACATGGCAGTGATGACTGGGCAACTGACTGTGTAGGTGACTGGGTCAATGACTGGACAGTACAGACCATTCACAGGGTGACATGTAGCCCAATCACAGGGCACCACGTGGCACCCCAGATTTGGCCAAGGTTGGCTAGGTAAAAAATTTTGTTTCGCCTCCGGAGGATTCGAACCCTCAACGTCCGGGTTGTGCAACGGACTAACAACTCTGGGCTAGCCACCAGGGCGACCATTTTCCTTGTCAAAATAAGTGGTGCAATATTGTTTTAAAGTGTAGTGGTGCATGGAATTTGGGACAAGCCCCGGTCGACGGGGGCTAGCCACGTGACCAGGGGCACTAGATCAGGAACTCGCGTAGGATAAGGTGCTTAGCGCTCGGCCACATGGCACTTCATGCGACCAAGGGCTCAAAGAAAAGGGGGCCAACGCGCATTTTTCCCAATGTGGGTTTTTAACCTTATTATTTGGGTTTTTAAATGATGTTTTGCCGATTTTAATGTTTTTTTGGCCATATCTTGGTGGATATTGGCCCAAATTGAGTGCCACAAGAGGCGGGTTGTTGGGATTTGAGCCCTCTACCTCATGGCTATATAAAACAAGCCATTTTGGAGTTTTAAGTAGGCATCAAGTAGATCGGATCAAATTTAAGAAGAATTTGCAAAGGCCAAGTTGTCTTATGTAGTGAAGCCAAAAGAGTAGTTGAGCTTTGGAGGCAAATTACGAGAGTTATACTCCACCTTTTTCAGTGTCATCTGTTGCGTTGGGTTCCTGAGACAAAGCATAATATAACTGAGTCATTAAGAGACCTAAATGATGTAATTTTGATGCAGATTTTTAAGCATTGAATTTTAATAGAGAAGCCTCCACCACTGAAGACAAAGGCCCAGAGACGTAGGCGAATTTGACGAACTCCGTTATCAACTTCTGGTGTTCAATCTGTTGATGGTTTTCTTTTTTTGTGTTATCTGCCATTTCTCTTCATTATTTAAGCTTTTTTAGCTTATATATATTCACATGCATTGTCAGAAAAGCTCTTGATAAAATTGAAGTCAGAGTGTAAATTGCTAGCACCGATTTTAGATCAATTGGGAACCAATTGGATCTAGGGTTTTTAATTGGTCGGTGGAGTGAAAATATTGATCACTTCACCTGAGCATCCATTCTGACAAGGGCAAATCCATATTTCCATAAGGGATAAATAATTATTACTGATTATTAATTGATGTATTCTTGAGATGCAATGAGTGTGCATATACATGTACGTGTAATAAGTCATGTCCTTGGCAAAGGGCATGACTTATCATTATTACATATTAATGACTACATTAAATAATAATTGTCTCGTGACTATTATTACATGATATTTATTTATTACATTATGGTAGTAGGTCTAATATACTTTAGTTATATTACAAGTATGTCCCCTTTAAAAATGTTTTGTCCTCAGAGCATAGACAATGAAAATTTCTTTTGATATAAAGAACAATATTTTTGTAACTGACATAGAGTAGATAAGAATGATTGGACACAAAACAATATGATGCTCGGAACCTTGAACAATATTGTCGCGTGGAAAAAGGATCAATCCATCCAAGATAGATTCTTTTTGCAACTCTCTAATGATAAGATTTTGGATTCAATCTTCTTTGTTGTTTACTTCGAGGCACATACATATTTGGATGGTTCAATATGTAAGTATGTCTTTGACTCTTTTATGTACCTTTGGATATGGGTATGTTGATTATATATTGCTACAACTTTTATGATTTGGGTGTCAATATGGTACTCTTATAAGATGATCCTTATTAATCTTTTCATGATTTACTCGAGTTGGCATGTTAATATGTGATATTTCCATAGTTATTGGTGTGTCAATGACTCCATCAATGATCGACGGAATGCCAATCATCATTGAATTTGTAGATGTTGACTTTCCATTGGGTTGTTTCTTCAACTCTTTTTCTGGATGCTCTTTCATTGATAAATCTTCATAAGTAATGACACATTGATTATCAGTGTCAATCAATTCCATTGAGGTCTCTTTATCTATAGTATCAACTTCTAAGAACTTTCCTGATTCAATTGAATTGATTAAGGTCTCTTTGTCTATAGTCTCAACTTTTGAAAACTTCCTCGATTCATTTGCATCGATGCATGTCTTTCTAATGCCCCATATTTTGACCTTAGACAATTAGAACTTTGATTTTACTCATCTTAGTAATTCATTGCTTAGTAACTATTTGGACTTAATTAGACAGATATAAACATTTGATATGTGTATATTTGGACCTATTTATGTGTTGCAAAATTATGTTATTATTGTTGTATGTTCATAATTATGATAGTTATGAGAATTGTTCAAACATGCAAATTTAAATGTGGAATTTTGGTACATGGATACCAGTTCAAGTTATGTTGTCAATGCATAACAGATACAAGACATGATAAAAATAAACATACATTTCTTAATTGAACGTTGGTACAAATATGTATCCTTATATGAAATTATGATGTATATGAATGGATATGAGTTATTGGTGAACTAAGCTACATGTTGATGAGTTATGTGATAACCAAATTACTATAATGCTGAGGTAACTTGGATGTCGTAGACATTGATGCAGGAGCATCTCTCCACGCAGCCAGCCGACCAGCCAGCCACGTCAGCGCACATGCATTCAAATGCTAAAAGGGAGGTGTAGCCTCATTTAATATTTGTTATGAATGTAATTTAAATGCTTAGGCTGTTGAGCCATGGGAAGCTGTGCTTTTATGCATGCCTTACGTAGATCGGCCTTTATTGTAGATCGGCTGAGATCTAGTTCCAGGTGCTGGACTAGACAACCATTTATTTGTAAATTTATTAGGATAGGTAAATCCTAGAGGGAAGCGCTCGATTGAGCCCTCAGGTAAAAGAGATTCTAAGATCTCATTTTGGACGGGGGTTGAGTTGAGTTGTAATGGTTGTAAGAGGAGAGCCAGGGAGAGAGCTCGAGAACACCCTTGTACAAACAAGCATTTTCCATTTTTAATATAAACAGAAGCAGTTTTTCCTGCATGTGTTCTGTCTTATATGCATGTCTGTGAGTGTTCATTATATGCTGTATTTGTGTGTTGTTATCATGCAATTGCAGGGGATGTTTCATTTCAGGAGAAGGTCTTTGAGGTTTCATGCCATGAGGGCGTGACAGAGTGCTGCGGACTCTGAATACCAGTGCATGAGCTGTCTCTTATACACATCTCTGAGCGGGCGCGCCATCAGAGATGTGTATAAGAGACAGACAGAGTGCTGCGGACTCTGAATACCAGTGCATGAGTGCACTTTTGAACTTTGAGGAGTCAGACAAAGACGTGCTCCAGCACAAGAACTGAAGTCATCAACTCCGAGGAAGACCTCAAGATTGTTGAATACCTTGGAGGTAAGGCTGTGTAGTTGAAACACAGTTGCAGACAGAACTTGGCTGTAAGTTTTGTAGGAGCTCGGCCAGGTGGGCATTGAGCGTGAATACGAGGTGCTGGAGAAGAACTCTGCCGAGAGTTTGAAGAGAGGAAACATAATCACTGAGGATTCTGGAAGGCTCTGCCAGGCGGGCATTGAGTGAGTGTAAGGAATGCACAAAGGAAAAAGACAGAACTGTTGAAAGTTCTGTGGAGAAAGAACTCTGCCAGGTGGGTATTGGAGATATTGTGTAGACAGGCACAGAAAACAGAAGAGAACTTTGGGAGTTCTGGAGGTTGAAGGAAGAATCCATTTAAGGATCTTCCCTGGGATTCCTGAACGCCCAGAAGGCTCAGCAAGAAGTTGCTTGAGGCAAAAGGATATCCAGGAGGGCATCCATATCCTCCATCTGTGGGAGAAGAAGGAAAAAATCCCCCAAGGTGTCTCAGTGTTTACGAAATATCAAAAGAGATAACACGCTGTGTGCATGAGAAGACTCTGCAGGAGCGCAGACGTTGGAATCCTTTAAGGATTTGAAAGGAGCAAAGCTCGGGAGGAACAACATCGTGGAGAACGTAAGCGAGGCTTAAAGCAGAGGAGATCGCAGAGAAGAAAAGAAGACAAGGGTCAGAGCCTTTGAGAACTTGGAATTTGTCCAAGTGCAGGAAGAAAGCATGTAGAAGCTCAGGAGGAGCGACGACAGTCATCAGATCGACCTGAAGAGAAGATCTGGATCGTTGATTTTTATGTCCAGGGGGAGTGCACAGGAGAATTGATCTGAGCTGTCAGATCTAGATCCGAATCACCGACAGCCGTCAGATCGACGAAAGTTGCACGAGGGTTAAGATCTCATAGATAGAGGAGCAGTCCCGACAGACATCGGGATATCGGGAATCGGCATATCAACATTCCCGTGGACAAGAGATCGGGTAAATCCACACTAGAAACCCCGACACAGAATCTGGACGGTCCATGTGAGAGAGGACGCGTGTCAGAAATCCCAGAGAGGCATCAGGATATTGAATCATCGGGGATTCAGAGGTCAAGGAAACCGTGACCATTGGAGTCTCGAAAACCCGAATGAGATCCTAGTCATTGATCTCAGGGCAGGACATGTGTCAGAGATCCAAAAGAGTTGGGGTTCAGCTCATCGTGAATTTCGGAAGTGAAGAGATCGTTGCATCAGGAATTGCGATCTCGCGATACCCGATAGGGCGACGAGGAAGTGGTGACGTGGAGGAGTAAGCTTTGATGTGCATCGGGGATCGGTAGATCGGGGTTCGAGACTTGGAGAGTTCTGTGAACTAGTGCTACGGGAATCGCGATATCCCGATACGTGATTTCCTGATCATAAAGGGATTGTGGACCACAAGTATCAAAAGGGTGGACAGGTGTCGTGCCGCGTCGGTGTATCGACGTATCGGGAATCGGGGGTCAGCGAGGTAAGGTGTTGTTGACATCGTAGTTGCCGAAATCCCGACGGAAGGATTCCCGATAGAAATTGGAGGCGTTGACATTCACCCATCGGGTTTCGGGGTATTGTGATGCACGAGGTGCGTGACCACGAGACTCGCGAAATCGGAGATCCGATTTCCCGATTGGTTAAGGGAGATCAATTAGAGAGTTGTTGTGGGTAAGGAAGGTTCCCGATAGGGAATCTGAAGAATCTTTGAGTTCTTCGGGCTGAGGGAAAAGAAGGTCCTGTGTGAGTAGCGTACCCGAGGGTGCGGTTGCGTCAGACCTGAAGAAGATAACGTCTGTTATACGTTTCACTTATTATTTAATTTATGTTTTGAAGTATTGCTATGATTTGTGGTAAGTGTGGTTTTGTCAAGTCACACAACTTGATCAAAGTGGTTGTTTGATGACATGACTCTAAGAACATTAGTTGCACAATATGGCTTGATATA
>CBVK0102535731.1:0-13153 GCA_900067695.1 Picea abies | reverse complement strand
TACCTTCAGAAAAATATGGTAAGGAGTAAAAATTTGGCAAGCAAAGATTGTGAGGCCAACATATTGTTTTGTTCAACATCTCTTTCTTGAACTTCTTTCCTAGATGTTTTGCCTCTTGTAATAGGTTGAGAGTTAGAGTGTCTATTTAACAACACTCAAAGGGGTTTGAGGGTTTGGCTTTAGCACCTCCTAGGGGCTTCCTCCCCTTTTTACTTCGATTCCTCATTTACCATCAACTTGTTCTCATCCCTTTATGGTTTCTCCTCTTCCTTATGCTCATCCTCTTCATCACAATTTTCCTAAAATTAACAATAATGAAACCACAATTATCAAAAAAATAAATCATTCTTGTGGACATGAATAATACCAGCAAAATATGCCTCCCATTTCCATGGAGAAGTCAAAATAGGCTAATTTCTTTTAGTAGAGTGCATATTTTTATGAAAATAGTGATTTGAGGAAAGCATTCATTTATATTATCCTATGAAGCATACAATTTTATAACATATGAAAATAATTTTACAATATTTTATATATAACATTTGTTCAAAGTGCACCTCCTTATCTAATAGTGGTTGAGAGAAGTATTAATTTAGATTCAGATCTTAACAAGTGCAAAATTTAATAAATAAGGGCTTGTACATAAATTTGGTCTCTAGATAGAAAAAACCTTAGTCATGTCGATCAAGGAGGTTCAAGTCATTGACTATTCAAAGGACCCTACAGAAGGAATGAGGATTTTTATTGTGAGGATTCCCAACTGGTAGACACATCATTGGAAGATACGTCTAATAACTCCTTGCTTGAGGTTCAAGGGAGTCACAACCTAGAGGCGATAAAATCTTAGAGGGCGAGGCATTGTGGGTAGGAACAATGTCNTGAGAGGGCGAGGCATTGTGGGTAGGAACAATGTGCCAAGGTCGGTTAGTTATGGCTTTGATAGTAGCAATACATCTGGCAAACTCGATTTGATGCTTTATGTGGAGGGTAATGTTAATTTGAAGCATAATGTTGCTAAGGTTAAAGAACCAAATTTCTTCAAGATGTTTCTAGCACACCCTCACCTTAAAGGTAAGTCGACCTCTCCTCCTTCATAGAAAATTTCAATCTTTGGCAATTTTCTAGTTCTTAGTGTTTCTGCGAGTGTTTCTAGTGAGAAATCCAAAACAAAAGGACTAGACTTCATTGGCACCCAGTTGGATCTAGGGATTTTAGTTGGTGAGAGTTTTATTTTTGCTAGCCTTTTGCTTGTAGGTGGAGACATTCCACGAAGAAAGTCCTAAAAGGTGACCAAAAGGAAGGATTCCAAGGTAGAAATGCTCACAGGGAGGACATTAGGGTGAATTAGATAACTTAGTTGATGGGAAAGGCTTTGATCATGAAGTTTTTGGCTAACATATTTCTTTTGAAACCTTGAATGATTGGTTACAAACACATCGATATCTCGTGATAAAATATGGTCCTACTCACCATATACTAACCATAGGCTAGATTAGTTTCAATTTTCAAATTGAGTAGGAAACATAGAAGATTCTTAGTGGAAATTGGTTTTGGAGTCTAACCTTTTTTACTATTAATAAACCATGGCACCCAATTTTTTATCCTCAACTAGAAATGGCCACTAGAATAACCATTTGGGTAAAATTATCGGGCCTCTCGTTAGAATATTGGATTGAAAAGTTCTTGGTAGATTTAGGGAATGCGAATGGAATGACATTGAAGGTCAACACCTCTTTTCTAACTTGTATCAATTGATTAGTTGCATGAATTCTCATAGAGATTGAGATTAGAGAAGGGATCTTGGACATATCAGAGTTAGAGGTCTCGAGTTAGTCATATACTCAGTTGTTGGATTACTCAAACATTCCCTTTCACTGTGTTTAGTGTCATATCTATGGTCATGTTGTTGTTGATTTCTCCTAGTCTTTTGTGCGACAATGGTGGCACAAGAGGTTAGTTACATTCTTTAAGTTTCAATGGATGGAGATTGGTCAATGGCTCAATGGTTAAACAAATCCTATTAAAAAGTAGGTGACCCATAATTAGTTGATTTGTAACCCAGGTGTGTTGGGAAACAATCTTTAGGAACCTCTAAAATGTTATTTGAAGACCCCCGGGTTTCATTTGATGTAGAAGCACATGAGTCCCCAAGAATTTCATTGGTGGTGCTAGAGGTGGTTTCCACCCAAAATCCTTCTCAAATGGCTCTAGGTGGTAAGGAGATTATTTCCATTGTGTATGTTGCTCAAGAAAAGCTTTTGAATTTTTTTGTTGAGATAATGGGTAAGACTACTTCTTCCTATGATTTTGATTTAAGAGATTAAATTTTGAATCTCCTTTAGTTCTCGTCAACCCTAGATGAGGTGGCTTCACTGTCTTCTATTTCTTGGTTTGAAGGAAAAAAGGGTGGTAAAAGAAATTCCCTAGTGGTAAAGGGGTGATATCTGAGAAGGAGAACCCTATAAATTCACCTAATTCGAAGTCAAGTTGGGAGTTTGGGGGTTCGAGGATTAAAGGAAGGTTGGATTCTAATATTCCTATGGGTAGAAGTAGTTGTAGATAACCTATAAGGTACAAAAAATTAGATCCTAATTTGGGGAGTTACAATCCAAGGGTTGGGTATCAATAAACCTATTGACGGGGTCATTTCTTCAATTAGTAGGAAGCCATTTATTCAAAAGGCCAAAGAGAAGAAAATGATTGAAGTTCAACAAGGTAAGAGGCATACGATTATGATGATCCTTATAGCACCACAACCTTCTTTGAATGTTCCTTAGTGCTTGCTTTCTCTTTCAATATTAAAGGACTGGACAATCAAGCCAAAAGATTGGCCCTGTCTAGAATTGTAGAGTTATAGAAGTTTAAGATATTGTTATTAAGGAGACCATGGGGTGGGGGTACTTTGATTAGTAGTCTTAGGAAATATTTCAAGTATTGGAATTTATTACAATGACCTTTATTGGACCCTCTGGGGGTATTATCATTAGGCAGTGTTCAAGCTTAACCTTGACTAATTCCTTTGTTGTGTTTTTAGGTTTGTGCACAAAATTCATCAATAAAGGATCGTGAAAACCTACTACTATGATGAATGTGTACGGTCCTTCTAAAGGGGAGCAATCCTTTTAAGAGACATTGTTCTCTCTACAGGTGATTAGGTGTGGTAGTTTGATTATGGAAGGAGATCTCGATTTCACTTTAAATATAGGTGAGGTATGGAGAGATTCAATGAGGATGAATAATTGGTCGAGTTTTTCCTTCATTAGATTGAGTTGGTAGGATTAGTCGATATCGGGCCTATCTCCATTAGACCTACTTCGAGGAACAATAGTGTAGGGAGTGATGTTGTCTCTAAGCACTTTGACATATTTCTTGTCTCTCATGATCTTTTACATGGTGTGAATAGAGTTTGGACTTTTGTTGGATCCAGTGGGATTTCTATCAACTACCCAATCTTTTTGTAGTTGGAATTATCTAATTACAATCCCTTTAGCCCATACAAGTATAGTCTTGGATGGATGGAGGAGGAATAATTTGAAACAATTGTTAAAAGCACCTAGAAGCACTATAATAGGAACCTCAAGACCTAAGCCAGCGATCAGTTTGCAAATTATTTAAAGGAAGTTAAAGCCAAGGTGGTTACTTGTGCTGGGGAAAGACATTGGAATAGAGACGAGCTCATAAAATAGGTTGAGAAATATATAGAGGTTTTGTTCAATGTAAACAGACTTGGAACTTTTTATGAAGCTAAAGTTATTAGATTAAGGGAGTTGGAAGGAAAAAAGAGAAAGTTTTTAAGTGATAGTGAGGTGGAGTGGAAAACGAAAATCTAGGAAACCTAGATAGAGAAAGGTGATGAAAACATGAAATACTTCCACTAGTTTGCAAATTATAGGAACAATATTAACACTATTTGGGATACATGGAAAGAAGAGGTTGAGGTAGTAATAAGTTTTAACTGACTAGTTGATTTGGGAGTGAGCCACTTTAAGTCATAGTTTAAGGATGCAGAGGGTATTAACATATATGAAATTCTCAAAGTGGCATCTTATTTCCCTCAATTTGTTACAACAAAAGATGATTAGGCCTTATATGAATAAGTTTCATTAGAGGATTTGATGACAATGTTAACTTCTTTCATCTTGATGGGTGGACAATAATACTCTTCTTAGGTTATTTTGAGATGTTGGGTGATGATTTTCCAAGAGTGGTAGAGGGAGTGAGGATCATAGGAAAAGTTTGTGGTTCATTTAATTCAACCTTCATAGCACTTATACCCAAACCAGACAAGCCAAATTTAGCATTTGATGAATTTCAACTTATTGCTTTATGTAACTATGTTTACAAGATTATCTCAAAGATTCGACCTATGAGACTAAAGAAAGCATTCCCTACGCTAATCTATCCCAAACAATTTGGCTTTCATGAAGGAAGAAAAATACATGAAACCATATGTTCAACACATGAATGCCTTCATTTGATCAAAACCAAGAGTTTGCTTGCTATGGTGGTAAATATTTATTTATCTAAAGCTTATGATAGGACTTATTGGTTGTATCCAATATTACAAATAATCCATGTTGGATTTTGTATTCCTATTGTCAATTGGATTATGGGTTGTGCACTTTCTATTTCTTGTGGTGTTCTCAATAACTGGGCAACTTCACCTTTCCTTAAGCCTGCTAGAGTCTTAAGATAGGGTTGCCCTCATTCTCCTACATTTTTTTGTCAGTCTCAGAGGGTGTGAGTAGATATTTTTAGGAAGCTAGAAGATTAAGACATTTTCAATGGATTAAGGTTGGAGGAACTTAATGTTTGACTCAATTGATTTTTGTTAGTGACATTCTTCTTTTATCAAATGGAAGTGAAGGGGGTTGTAGAAAATTCCATGAACTTCTCAAGTTATGTTGCAAAGCTTTTGGGATGGAGGTAAATTATATCAAGACTATTATTTATTTCATTGGCCCAATAGATGAGGAGGAGCATGGTTTAAAGGGCCTTTTTCCTTTTAGACAACTTGATATGTAAGATGGTCTAAAGTATTTGGGATTTACCTTAAAAGCTAATGGTTACGACAAGAAAGATTAGGGATGGTTGATTAGAAATATTGAAAAGAGAATCCATTTTTGGTGTAATAGGTGTATTTTTCAAGGGGGGAGATTAATGTTGGTTAAATCAATTTTGAAAGAAATCTTAGTTTATCGGTACTCCTTAGCTCATATTCCAAAGGGGGTGTTACAGAAGATTCAAAGGATCTACTTTGATATTCCCTAGAAGGGTAAGATTGATCAGATTGGGTTACAACTAGAAAATTAATAGTCTATAGAAAAGTCAAAAGGTGAGGTTGGTTGGGGACTTAACATATACAAACCTTTGACAAAGCCCTCACTACTAAAAGCCTCTAGAACTTGATCACCAAAAAAATCCCATGGAAAAGAATTATCATTCAAACATACATAACTCTCTCCACACTTGTATTGGATTATCAATCCAACAAAAAGCATTAAGAATCACTGCAATTAGTGGAAGGCACTAGCATTGGATTTCCCTAACATTGGTAAATTTCTTTCTTAACAAGTAGGAAACGGGTCACTGATTCAGTTGGGAGCATATTCTATCATGGGTTATGAAAATAACATTTTTCTCTCTCTAGTGATGATAATTCAGGTGCAAGGTCACATGCACTTCACATTGAATTAGATTGTGGATCCTACTAGTACAAGTATAAGACATCAAGGGTGGAAGTCTACAAGGGTTCTTGGTTTACGAGGTGAATATTCAAAGGTGTGGGAATCCTTTGTGTTTAAATTTAGGTGAAGTCAAATCAAATTGCATGAGGAACCTGACTTCTTGGTGTAGGTGAAGAAAAATATTGCATGATACTACATTGAGAAGTTAGGATATCAAGCATTACTGTATGACATGGTTCGAGATAAGTGTTGTTTGGGGGGGGGGGNNAATCTAGCAGGTGAAGTTTCCAAAAAGGAACAAAGTATTCATGTGGTTGGCCATTAAGAACAAGGTCTCGACGTGGGACATCCTCCAAAAGAGAAACAAGCATGGTCCCAGTGTTTGTTTACTTTGTAGGTCTAATTAAAAGACTACATCTCTTTTGTTTATCAATTGCACATTCACTCAACAAGTATGGAGAGATATCAAGAGATGGTTTGGCTTTTCAACTATTTGGCAAGGTATACAAATTGAAGACTATTTGAAGGGGTGGTTTCAACACCAAACTTTGAAGGGATTCAAGATAATTCCATTATTGTTTGGGGTTTATGACTATATCAAAACTCCACATTTTTTGAAGGAAAAGAAGTTCAATCCTTTCAAGTCTTTGCTCAAATTTGTACGTTATTCTAATATTACAAAATGACTACTAAAACAAACTTTCTTAGATAGATTAGGTAACTCTTGGTTGACAATTCCATTCCTTCGGGCTTCTTGATGGGGCATGTCAAGGACCAAATCAAATCAATAACATTTGAGAAATATTATATTTTTTGGATAACCATTTTAGAAAATTTAAATCAAATATAGATCGAGGGACAAATGATCTCACTGATATGATGGAATTAAGATCTTTAATGTTGTTGGATATGTCTAATTATATCATGTATCTTTAGGTGTTAAACAATTCCTTGATAATTATAAAATGGATGAAAAATGAATAAGAAATACTCGATTTTGATGTTCAAGCCTTGGCTTAGTAGTTGAAGTTGAAATCCCATCGGTTTTCACACATTTCATTTACACACATCTTCCAAGAATTGAATATTCTATTTGAATCACTTCCAAAGGAAGGATTGATCATGAAAGCTAGGGAATTAGTATTAATAGAAGTTTTTGATGGTGTTAGCATAGAGACAAGGAAACTATATTTCAATTCAACATATGACATTTACATGTTTTTTTTTGGTACATTTTCATCTTATGATTCAACTTAGTTATAATTGTTTTGGAAGACCGTAATATTCCAATTCTTGGTACTATTTTTCTTACAACATTGATATTTGAACTATTATGTAGTCTGTTTTTTTTTTTTTTCCAGAGAAAATTTCACATTATATTAATAATAATATAATTCGTTTACATTTTCAGTACATCACTGAAAAAGACTTCCTTAGAACAGTCAAAACTTAAAAAAGGAGCAGACTTATAAAAGACCCGTCTAGAAGGTCTCCTTAGAAACAAACTACAAAAGATCTATAACTTCGACAAAGAACTCTCTAGCAGAGAGGGGAACATCCATCAACATAACCAAAAAGAACTAACACTAAGGAAGACTCAAAAAGTCAATACATTTTTAGAAAGTGTGTTGGGCCCTCTTGGCCATCCTCCCATTGATTGTAAGAGATTTTCCCTTGGCGAAGGAAGAGAGCCTTTTTTGAAAGGTTGTCAGCTACCTTGTTTTCTTCTCTAAAAATGTGAGTTTTTTGAAAGGTTGTCAGCTACCTTGTTTTCTTCTCTAAAAATGTGAGCAAAAGATAAAGATCTGAAAAGAGGGATGAGATCAATGATTCTTTCTAGCCATACAAATTTTCCACCATGATTGATCCTTTTCTCTTAATCCAATCAATAACGATCTTAGAATCCCCCATAACATATAAGTCATAAACATAAAGTCTTGTGGCAAGAGTTAATGTTTCCCAAGCTCCCATGAGCTCAACCCTGGAATTTGTGCCCCTTCCACAGTTTAAAGTCCATCTATATTCAATGTGTTCATCAATCTTTAAGACTCCTCCAACTCCACAAAGAGTACCATTCAATTGTGCAGCTCCGTCAAACCAAGTGAGAGCTTTGTCTACAGGAAGTGTTGTAGACAAAATCCTAGAAATAGAGACTTTGGAATTTTCCCCATCATACCCATAGCTCCTAAAACAAGATATACAATTCTCTGCAGTGATGGAGTTCTATCCTCAAATATTGAATTATTTATGTCCAACCAAATGTTCTAGCAAATAAAAGCAGGAAGAGTTTGAAACTTAAAATTATGAGAAGACCAATTTTGAAAGCAATCATTCATCATATTGCCATTCCATCCATGATTTTTTTTAGCACTTTTATCACTTCCTCCTAGACTGAAATAGTGAAAATACAATTAACAAAAATATGTTTGCTTGATTCTCCCTTGACTCTGCATAAATAACACATACCAGGGCCCTTCCACCCTCTTTCTGCAAATTTTTCCAGGTTACCTAATAACCAGATAAAGAGCTTTGGCTTCAAAGGGCAGTCCCATGTCCATAATTTCCTCCTCCATCCCCCTATCTTATATCTCCAAATTTTGTTTCATAGGGCTTCATAGACATTTTTAATTGTAATTTGATCTGACAAGTCACCTCCTGTCTAAATTAGTTCATCTAACCTGTCCACTAATAGAATACCAGAATCTATCAAATTCCTTCTGTAGGAATCCCATTCCACTGCATGATCCCCCTCCAGGCCCAACTTTGAACTACGAACCCAACTTTTCTCTAGCGAGCCTCGCACCGAGATTCGACTCGCTTGAAATAAAAGGTGGGTGTTCTTACGATTAAAACAATTAATTAACTCTTGCGATAAAAAATAATCCTGGACCAATTCTAAAATAGCATCTCTCCCAACTGAGATTGAGTGGCCCGAGATCGACTTCCAAGCCATCCAATGAAGAATCACCGGAAGAGTATTACAGATATTATGTAGTCTATTAAGTATACCATAGAGAAGTTTTATGATATTTTGGAGTTGAAGGGGTTTGGCTATGGAGAAATACAATGAAGTTGCGAAGTGGTGATTTAATCCTATCACAATTTTTTTTGTACATTGTCACTGGTACAAGAATGCACTATTTATTCTCTTTTTGAATAAGAAATGTGAGTTTTTTCCTAGGGAAAAAATTAGTGTCTAGCTATTATTTATTTTCTTATGAAATTATATGAGTAGACATTATCGAAATCGCTTGATTAAAACATATGTTATTAATTGACATTAAACCAAATCAAAGTGTTTATCTTTTTCTAAATTGCTTAATGTTTTCATTTTCAAGTAATTGAATTATTTTTTGGGAAAGAATAAAATCAATTTAAAAAAAAATGTTTTTCTTACTTTGAATTGGTTGTTGGGGTTGATGTGATGTTTTAAACCCACCTTATTTATGGGTTGGATTTATTTATTTATTTATAAATGATGTGTGTTGCATTCAAGGTGCCAGGGATGGAGAGTGGTGACAAGTGTTTAAGTCCTCCCCAAATGAGGCCGCCTACTTTGAATGCAAAGGGGTCGTGCTCCTTATCTTCTAAATTCATACAATATGCTAGTGCTTAGCTCATTGTTGGGAGAATGTGGCTTTGCAACTCTGGTGGATGGATTTATATGCATGGACGATATTGGCTTTTGTGTGGATGATGTATTACTAGGCATTTTTGTGTTCTACTCCCTTGTCTTATGCATTCAATTCAATGATTCATTGGGAGGATGAGGCTTTTTAGCTTTAGTGGATGGCTATGGATTGTTAAAGGTAGTGGTTCTATGTGCGGTTCACACAATTACTTCCATGTTCTGTACTTGGGAATCACTGTGTTGTTTGGTGAGTTGTCTTGTGATCATTGTGATTTAGTTTTAGAGGGTGATGACTAGTTTTAATGAGGGTTTGTTGTAGCTTTTCTTTCTTTTTTCTTCCAAGAAAAAAAATATTTATATTTGATATTTCAAGTGTGAAATAAGAATATACATAATGATGCCTTATAACATCACTTTTCTCAAGTATTATGTACATTGGAAAAAATCAACAAAAAACAACACAATCTCTTCATCTATCCTATGTCTACATTATTACAATCTTCCTAGGCTCATTGAAGGTATCCTATTATAGAAAGTGTTTTCATTTTTTTAGCTTCAAAACATATAACAAAAAAAAAGATCATAAGAGCCTCTAAACATCCAACATACTCACGATACCTTTTAGTTCTAGAACTAGTACAGGGTTCTACTAGAGGATGAAATATAGGACCCCCTTCTAAACTCTTATTTAAGATGAAGTTCCCTCCTGCAAGGAAACTACTTCATTAGATAGTTGATTAGCTCGAGTGTTGAATTCTTTGTAAACGTGAGAAAAATTAATTTCATCGAAACATCGTTTACCTCTAGAACATAATTCATTATTGGTCATAGAATAATGTTATTAATTCTACATTTGTTGTTTTCCCAATCCGTTAGAATCTTAGAGTCACCAAAAACCCGAAAGAATTTTAAGCCTTTTTCTATTATTGTTTTTATAAGATCCATAGTGTATAAGACTCTACTTGATTGTTATTTACTTGTCTAGCAACACATTTCAAACTAAAATAATGTGAAGACTCTACGAAAAGGATAGTCCCTTCTCCAAAAAAACCTTGGTTCTCCTTGGCATGCCCCATCAAAGAAACCCCATGCCTTTCCATGATTAATATTTGGTTCCTTTAAAATTCTTTAATTTCTTCTCTTTCAATGGTTTCCAACTACATTTAAAGGAAACCCTGTTTTTATGAGAAACTTGAGTTGACAATAGATCAATACCTTAAAAAATCATATTGTTTCTAGAAATCCAAATTCCACATATAGCAAAGCATGGTAAATCCTTGAAGGTTTTTTCAAAACTATCTATTATCCATGAAAATATACTATCCACTAGAGAGAATTGATCCCACTTATTTCTTCCACTTGATATTTTGTAACACTTCATTCTAGATAGGTCTAGATAAAGAGAAGGTGAAAAATAAATGATCCATAGTTTCTTCACAACATTTGCATAGGATACACCCACCTTGTCCATGCCAATTCCTATTTTGACCATTGTTCCATGTTAATATTTTCCAAGGGCAACCACATAAATATTTTGGATTTTAGAGGGCATACTAGTTCCTAGACTATATTCCACCACCAGACTCTTTCTCCTTCGTGTAATTCCTCCATCCTTGATGAATAACCGAGATTTATAGTATACTCTCCCGAGCCTTTATTTTTTGACTACTTAATTAAATCCTCTCGATGCTTTATGACGCTATGTTTTAGAAAAATCACATATTGTGTCCATTCCTCTACTTTTTCACCATGTAGACTTAGAACATTTAATGATTTCCATTCTTGAGACCATGCATTTACACCGTTGGGATTTGCATCCTCCTCCAATGACTTGAGACCATGCATTTACACCGTTGGGATTTGCATCCTCCTCCAATGAAAATAACCCCATTGAATGCAACTTATTTAAAAGTGCATATGATAATATATAGTTCCCTTTACATCCAATCCAAGGATCTTACCCAATCCTCATTTTATTTCCTCTTTCTAATTTCTAGGTTGCCCGATTACCAATCAAGGGAAATTCCCTAATCAAATCTTTTGAAACGATTCAAGAACCTTGATAGCTTTTTGTTTCTTCTCTAAACCATTCTTCCATGGACTTACCTTTTATATACTTTTTCTTCATTACTTTACCCCACATACCTTCATTGTAGATTAACCTCCAAAGGTATTTTACTGCTAGAGCTAGAATAAAAACATAAATATTCTTCAACACCCATCCCCCAACTTCCTTGGGGTTAGCCACTATTGTCCATTTGACCAAATGAATTCCTTCCTTTCTCTCTTTCCTATCCGTAGGAAACTGAAGATTTTTTTTTTAAATTTTCCTAAGATTACTTTGCATATACGACGAATGGACATCTAATACACACATATGATTTCTAGCATAACTTTAACCAAAACTAATCTTCCACCATGAGACAATCATCTATTACACCAGAATGAAATTCTTGCTTCTATTTTGTTATACAACCACAATAATCAACATATTTATAACCATTTGTTTTTATTTTAAAACCCAAATACTGAACACCATGGTTAATTTCAACATGGTTCATTGGAAACAAAGAATGAACTTTTACTTTCACTTCTTTTGCTAGATCATTAAATAACACTGTTGACTTTAAACATGAAAACAATAAGAATATCCATTAATTGATCATTCTCTATTAGATTAGGTAAAATGTTATATGTATGAAAGAATCATTCCTTCCAATCCGAAGTCTGATCAAAATTGCCAAAGAGCTTCAATGAATTAAACCAATCAAAGACTCTTCTGGATTTAACCATATGCAACCCCCACACCCCCCCAAGGGCATAATTTTTATTTGAAAAGAAAAAATGTTAGTTATGCTTAATGTTGTTACATTATCTTTCATTCCATTCCAATGGCCTTGTAGTATGTATCCATTATCTCCTTTATACTTTCAATCTCCCTAGTGGATCCTTCCCCAAAAATCATGATATCATATACAAAAGACATATGAGAGACATATATATATATATATATATATATATATATATATATATATATAATATATATAATTTTTTTTTTGTAAGTTTGAAAAATATATTAAAACCTTCTAGAGTCCAAAAATTATAGCTGACGAGATAAACAATGAGACTGTGGCAGCATCGCCCATATGGGAAACCAATGCTGCCACATGTCCATACAGTTCACAGTTGTCCATGCAATTACAGGGAGAAAGAAAAGTCTCGTAATAAAACCGTCTAAAAACATCAAAAATCCAGTGAAACATGTAAACGTTTGAATCATTGTGAGCTAGAGCGTCTGATTCATTGTGAGCTAGAGCGTGGCGTCCATTCCTTCTGTAGATCTTACGCAATGAACTCCCACTTGTCGCGCAATAAACTCGGTGACACCCCATCCAATTTATTTTTTTTTAAATTTAAATATAACTTAAATATACATTTAAAACAAAAAATAAAATAAAAACTTTGTTTTAAAATAAATCAGATATATTCAAACATAATTTCGTATATAATTATATATCTTTAGATATTATTAGATTTTGTAACTTAATTAAAATATTATTCGACAATTTTCTTATCATATAAACTATTTAATATAATAACTATAGTATTTGATTTCAAATTTATGAATGTGATAAACTAAAATTATTTTTTCATATTAATATGAAAAAAAAATTACATTATAAAATATAATTAAAATTAAACATCTAAATATATAATACCATAAATTAAAATCAAAATTATTAATTGTTGGTAAACACAAATTTTCTCATAATATTTTAAGATAAAGATGATGATGATGATGATGATTAACGTCCACTAAGACCTAATTGGTCTA
>CBVK0102535679.1:0-14541 GCA_900067695.1 Picea abies | reverse complement strand
AAAAGAGTATTTATGGATTAGAAAGTGTCTTACAAGTTGAGGAAGTTTTGGACCAATGTTTACAATATCAATAAATCAAATTTTAATATGGTTCCTTTTAGTAAATTTTGATGTGTAATAGATCTTTGATTTTAATAGATTGATGCTTGGGATGTATCTAGGCTAGGATTCATCCAATCAAGCATAAATGAGGCTTCATTTATCAACATATATAGGGATTTATAATGTGGGAAGTAAGACGAATATTGTTTTAGAATCACAACTCAAGGACCAACAAACCATGTTATTTTGTGGAGGTAATGCTCACTACTATTGTGGTATTTCAACTTCATTGTTTCCAAATACTTTTATATATGGTCATAATAATGTAAATTTACATATTGTATATTTTCCTTGCTAATGGATTCAAATATTATCAATTCTCTCGAACTATGTCTATATTCCAAATGCAAGGCATCTCAGGCCATTAGAAATGCGTCTTATTTTCTGAAAAAATATGGGCATAAGAAAATTTTGAATTGTCAAAAAGAAAGTTTAGGATGTAAAAAGAGGCCAAATTATATTAATGTGCAGAGGAACACCTAATGAATCTCCAATAAATCAATAGAAACTAATCATAATCATGATAGGGAGAGGTATTTCAATACTTTTCACAGGGAGAAGTATGTCAATACTTACCATATTAATCCCTCTCAAATAAAATAAATGAAATATAAATCGTTCAAATATAGCATAGAGCATTAAATTTAAAAGTAATGAGGCTATATAACAAGAAATAAATTTATATGATGTTAGACTACATATATCCATAATAACTTGAGATATATGAAGCATCTAGAGATAAAAAGGAAATCTAGATGCAATGTTTTTGACATTTAAAAGATCTAGAATTAAGAAGTTCACTTTGGAAAAATATTTAAAATATTTTGATTTCCCAAAACTTACTAAGCCATTGACAAAAATTAAATTCATAGAAATTAATCGGAATTATTTTTCCTTCTATTTGATCTTTGCCAAAACTTTCCACCCCCTGTGACAATCTAGAAAAACATGATACACCCTTAAAGGAAAAGCAAACCCTTCACTACTTAGGTCCATAATAGTTTTAGTTTTAACTTCTCCTTCCTCTTGTTCAAAAAGTGTTTTGAAATGGATTAAAATTTGATATTTAATTTTTTAAACATTAAACATTTAAAATTACACACGCACACACACATACATGTGTGTGTGACACACACATAGGCACATGTAGGTGTGTGTGTGCACGCTCATGTGCCAAGGAAAAATTCATAGGATCCCCCCCCTCTTCCCTAGAATATACACATGGAGAGTAGCTTAAATTCCATGCACAATAGTGGTTGGTAAGCATGAGGGACTTGATTTGATTTGAACCTATGACCTATGGCCTCCCATTGACAACATGCCTTGGGCGGATGGTTCAACTGATTGAGATGATCCTTAATACTTGATTAATTTTCCCAAGAAAACCTTAGAGGAAATCACCCAAGCACTTCCCACATTTTGTGGATGGTGCCTAATGTAAATTTATTAGTGTTAATTATGCACCTAACCCATTAGGGATATTGAACATGTTAGGATATTTAAACACTTCGGAGCTAGTTAAGTTCAACTTGGTATAATGTGTCTTTAGGTAAAAGTGTGTTTCTTTAGTGTGCATTAGTATGGATTTGTATTTATGCAATTTGATGGTCACAATATGTACTAGACATAAAGTGATCCAATGATTCATATTCTTCTTGATACTAATGACTATATTGTTTCATGGCTTAACACCTGATTGGTCCATGATCTATATTTAAAGAGAATGGAGGGTAATTTGTTGAATATCGATTGTGAGAATTCTCTTGTAAAATATTTTTCTTTTGCATTAATATATTGCCTCAGGTGGACACATTGGCTAGGGATGTGCATTGTTTCCTTCTTCAAGAGTTTTAACCATGTTATACATTTGCATACTAATATTTGATCTATTTGTGTGACTGGTTGTTTAAGGTGTTCATCTTGTGTGGAAATACTTTGTTTTTTCAAATATGGTATCATAGTTGTTTGAAGACCCACTCTCATTTTTTATTAAGATCCTAAACTCGTGTCACCACATGCAACAAAAGATTTATGGGTTCTGCTATTTTGTCCATTTTTGGACCGAGTGGAGTATTACATTACCTCTAGAGCATTGTTTTCAGTTGAAAATGCTTTTCATTTCACTCAAAAAAGTTTCCATTTTCCCAATATAGAACTTTTTTTTCAAATATTAAGGTATAAAGTTTGATTATGCCCTTTTCATTTTTTTTACAGAGTTAATATTTCAGTTTTTCTATTTATAGCTTTGGATTGCTACTCTTTTCAGTCTGCATTTTTTTCATGTGCTCTGTGAAATCTTGACAAATCAGAAATAGAGAAATAAGTGTTTTATTTTCTATGTATGTTCTTTGTTATGTGCTTTAGGTAAGATCAAAAAAAAAAAATAGAGAGAAAACTTGCATTTTCCACAAGATTTTACCGAGATCTAACCCCATTATTGTAAAGTTTTGGGATTTTTTTTTTCAAAAATTTCGTTTGTTTTTTGTGTGGTCTTGTTGAAGTGTTTTATATGAAAAAACAAGGGTTCTGAGGGTAAGCATGCATGTTGAGGAAAAAATATTGTCCCCCTCCTCCTTCATAACATTTGATATATATTTTGTATTAATTCACTTGGTTGGAAGTTAATTTATTAAATAAAAGGTCTTGACTTCAACTCTTTCTTTTTATAAAGTTACTTTTTGAAAAAGTTCATGCGACTTTGAGTCCTCATAATTTTATTGTAAATTGTATTTCACTTAAATGATAAAAGTGAATCACTATAAAGTAAATTTAATATTCTTTTTTTTAAGTTACTTTTTGCATGCAACTTTAATTTATAAAATAACTTCATGGTAAAAGTGATTCTCACTTATTTTATCAAAGTGGGTCACTTCGTAAGTAGCTTATTTGTAAAAGTAATCCTATAGGAAAATTTAGAGAATTAAGTAAATTTTTTTACTCAAAAACCTCATTATGCATCCATCATCATGTGGGCCAACTTCTACCTACCACATGGCACCTTGGTTATCTTTTATGCCTTTCATAAAAAGGGCATAACTTTCACATCCAAAGTCGGTTTTTTGTGCCTTTTTTTTTGGATAATTAATTTAAGATTTTGAATCCATATTACCTAAAAAAATTAATATGTCTACTCCAAGTGATCTTTTGCTTACCAATACCAACTACTTCTCATGGAAATCTAATATGGAGGATCTACTACGAAATAAAGGATTGTATCGAATTACCTTGGGAAAAGAAAAAGCACCCACTAATGTTGAAAACAAAGCCAAATGAGATAATAAGAATGATGAAGAATGTGGATTGATTGGAATTTCCATCTCTTATGATTTATAGTTTCACCTTCAAGGAATTGATGACCGATATGAAGCTTGGATAAGATGAAAAAAATATTTGGTAAACACAATGTGATTCAATCCCACTAACTTGAAAATAAATTAATGGCTTTAAATCCTAATGATTTCTCGTGCATTTAAGATTATTTATCTGAGTTAAAAACACTTATACTTTTACTTCAAGACTCTAAAATAGATATGAAGGATGATCGATATATATAAGTTTATCATTAGAATTCAATACATCATCAACAACATAAATCAACAATGCATAACAGGTAACCACAGATACACAGTACACCATAATTTATGTGGAAACTCAAATGGGAGAAAACCACGAAATTGTTTCTTATATATATCAAGAATATATTCATAGGAAGCACCAAATTCCAAATTCTCTAGCACCAACTAGAAGGAGGAACCAACCCCCTGATTTAGAGGAACCAATATGAAGGAAGCACCAACTCCCTGAGTTCTCTGACACTAATCTGAAGGAGGCTATGACCCCTTGATTTGTAGGCACCAACCTAAGTTCTCTGGCACCAACCAGAAGGAGGATACAACCCCCTTTTCTAGCTCCATCCTTCCGCCCTGAAATATAAGTGTAGACCAAATTGTCACTACTATAATCACTGCCACTGTCAACCTGTCATTTTCAGCCAACCTATTATTGTCACTGTCACATCAACGAACCTGTCATTGTCACTGTCTCTGTCACTGATATACCATCATCAACCAACTGATCCAACTGTACCATACCATGTACATCAAACATGTACCATACCATGTACATCAACCATGAACATCGAACCAGTACCATATCATGCATGTACCAAAACCTGTACCATACCATGTACATCAACCATGTACCATACCAAGTAACTCGATCATGTACCATATCACGTGAATCATAAGATATCATCAATGAAGTGCCTCAAACATAACCAAGATAGCCACAATACCAAGATACTAATATATCCAGTATGTGTTACTAATCAATGTACCATAACATCACTAATGTGTACCTCAACATGTACCAAGAACATGTCTCACACCATGCACCAAATATGTGCCTCAAACATATACCAATACCTCAACAAGATACCAAAGGCATGACCATAGCATCATCAACATGTAACCAAGATGTACCTCAAACATGTCCTACCATATACCAAATGTGTATCTCAACCATGTACCAACAACACAAAGATGTGTTTCTAGCATATGCCCAATTCACCATACCATGCCTCAAGCATGTACCATATCACCAAGATATATCAATCAAATCATGAATATAAATATACCTTAGAACTTGTAACTGACTTGGTGCTTTAGATCACAGATAAACAAATCAACCTGGGCATCAACAAACTAGTACAAGCATCACTTCACAACCTTTCATAAGTTTTTCACAGATCTGCAACTTGCTCCTCTACTACCCGCGGATATTCATTCTTTGCACCACTATGTCCCACGTACATCCACGTCCTTATGGCCTGTAACCCACAGATAAACTCATAAACTAGGGTTATCACACTTTTTGCAACTATGAAACTTTCACTGTCAACCTTCCTTCGCAACCTCAGATAAACTACGAAAAGATAAACCATATCACTTATTCATTTAGAGATATTCAATAGAATGTGTGTATGAATGTACTTATGAGAGACTCCTTGAGGTGTATTTATACTTTTTCTAAGCAACCTCTTTCCTTACTTTATGGGTTTCTTGTTACAGCCACTTTACCCTTTGATTAATGACTTGTAACCATTTAGGGGCTTCTTAACCCATCTTTAGGGATTTCAACTTCATGACCTCATAACTCCTCAACCGTGAGGAACTATGTGATGTTCCACCTATCGTTGGAAATTGAATGACGAGGAATATCCATATATGAGTGTGTTACCTAAATTTACATTGTCCTTCATGTCCTTATTCCTAAAACAACTTTGGGATTCATGACCACATCTATGGGTTTCTTGTAGACTTCTTCAAAGAGACTTCCCATGAGGGTCATGCTTAGAGCTACGTCATAAGGGGACCACTTTGGAGACTTCTCCAAATACACCCATCACATTTTTTGACATCAATGAAAACCAACTGTCCAACACACACACACACATATAGATATATATTTGTTAATCTTGGTGGTGCATATTATATTTTTGGATCTACCTTTTACTCCACTAGAGAATCTCTAGGGGATTCATACAAAAAACACTTTCTCAAGTATTTTTTTGATTCTCTAATTAGAGATAAATATAATCTCTTTCATCTTGGAGTGATCAACATTGTAGGTACATCTACCAAAGCATTAATGACCCAACTAAAAGATAAATTGAAGCATACAAAGAAGAAACATCCTTGCAACAAGAAGAAAAACAAGGATCCCAACCCTTCTTATCTAGCTTCTACTCCCAATGGTGACAAAGGACCAAAATAAAAAAGTAATAAGATTGACAAGCATTACAATTTATGTGGGTGAGATGGTCATCTAGAGTCTAAATGTTTAAAAATTATGGATTCCTTAGAAGCAACAATGAAGAATCACAACAACAATATTGATTCTTCTTCTAAATCTTTCCTCATGGACATGCACTTTCTACTTCTAGTTTCTTCTCTATCATGTCCTCATTTTTGGATTCCCTTGTTTTACAATAGAAAGGAATTCTATGGCTTGTCGATGGAGAAAAGGGAGTAAAAATGGGGTCATTTAATGTCACTTAGTTAGGAGATGTTATGTATTCAAAATGACATTGAGGAAATAAAGTAACTGTAGATTAATAAGTTACTTAACCATTATTATAGTGACTTTTAATCTTAAAGTAAATGTAAAAGGGGGGATAAGGGTTACATTTGATTCAGTCAAAAAGGGGAAAGTTATAGAAGGAATGGAAAAAGGATAAAAGGAGGCGTAGAGCCTCACTTTGGGTATTATGATTTAATCCCTCATTTTGTAAGATCTCTTGGAGCCATTGTTTCCTTAGGGTTTATCAAAACCCTTCCATTATTCATTTGGTTTTAGTGGTGCAATATCCACCTAGGATTTACATTGGATCCTAGATGAGAGGGGAATCCATATAGGATTTCCATTGGATATTCAGTTGAGTTTGTTTTAGTTTGAAGGAATATCGTCTTGCGCAGGGGATTTGTAGAGCTTTATGGAGAAGGTTGTACTTTGATTTCGCAAGTGCTCGGAGGGTTTTGGGAGTCCGGAGTCATCCCCGCGGTTTGAGTATAGGGTGCCTCGTGAGGCCCTTGCTGGTTGTCCACCCTCGTCACGTGAGGCCCCACTAGATGTCTAGACATGTCCCAAGAGGCCATCTTCGATCTTATTTACAGATTTTTTTCAGGTACCGGCATGAAGGACAGGTGGAGGAGCATGCATCTAGCCATGCAGAGGATGTGTGCACAAAGGAAGATCAAACAGTAGCCTATGATACATAATCAGAGCTATCTAATGAGGTCAATGAAACTAGTGTGTTGGATGGGTATACCTCTGAAAAATCAACAAAATATGAGGATGCAACATCTTATGATAACTATGATGAACTATTCCAATCAACCCATGTTGTAGATCCAACATCTCTCACTGTGCATGATGCTTATGATGAAGGTAGTTCAAATGTGATAGCACCTACACAGGATGAGGATTCATCACCATATATCATTTATGATGTCAATGATGATGAGGATGTGACTGTACCTAGAAATGATGATGAAATTAATCAAATATTCTTAGCATTGCATGATTTGGAGAACCGAATATTGGTCACAGAGGAACAAGTTGTGTAGGTGTTGACGAGGGAAAATAGTGCTCATAAATTTATTGAATACCTTGTGTGGAAAACCAATATGGAGGAAAGGATAAAGGGAATTACAGATGGAGTCACTAGTACACAATTGTGCATCATCAAAGATGCACTAGATAAGATGAAATCTGATTACTTGTAGTTGTTCATGGATAGGAACCTTGCTCTTAAGTTCATTGAAGGAAAGGAAAGGGAGATTGAGGAACTTTGTTACCATATTAGTTTGGCACACTCTTCATCGTTGACAGTAGCAGAGACTCCATCATCTTTGAATATAGTGACACATGATGGCATGAGTGACACTCATTATATGAGGGAGGAGCTTCTTATGATGACTCCTTACGGGGAGTATTTAGGGTTGCAGGTGTATGAGGAGAGGTTTCACACAAAGGGTTTTTCCCATGCACCTATTTTACATTGCATGGATCATGAACAATTTATTTTGGCTCAAGGATTAGCTATAGAGGAGGTAGTTGAAAAGATTTCTTGTGGACCAGCCAACAAGGAAGTATATGCACCAATTGATTAGGGGATTGAGTATATGACAGAAGTGGATACATCACTCTAGGATCCAAGTCTAGTTGATATTAGTAGAGTGAGTGATATAGTGGCACATATAGGATACATGGTGATACATGATGATACAGTTGTATGTATTAGTATACAACAATATACATGGGTGTATGATGGTGTACAATGGGGTTTTGAGACATTTCCCCTGGGGAGACCTCCAAAAAAGGATTTTAGACATATCATTGAGTTTGGTTCACCTAGGATCGATGAGTGGATAGACGAGCCTCATGGAGAGGAATATTCCTCAGAGATTGATTTTCGATTAGGATATCACTAGAGTAGGGAACAAGAGAAGGATACTCATAGGATTTCTCTCAGATGTTACCATGAGATATCGGTCATACCCTTGGGGTTGTCCAACGCACCTAGAACTTTTCAGTCTTATAGCTAGTGGCAGTGGAATCTAGTTTTATATTTTTATGGCAACAATATATTCAATGGGACATGGAGGGTTCACCTGAGTCAGTGGGGTGAGGCAGGTAGGATTGTAGCCATGTCATAATTCTTTCAATTGGGATATGTGGTTAGAAAACATGAGGAGATCCAGATTGTATTGGATCAATTCACAGATATTTCATATGACAGGGTGGTGGATGGAATTATCCACTATGGAGGTCGCACACATGTAGTCCCTGAGTCCACACTTAGGGAGAAGATTATGAGGGCTATGTGTGACTCAGCAATGAATTTTGGGTACTTGTATGAGTATGAGGCATCGCAGGTGATAGGGATACTTTCCAGGGAGGTTTTTAGACTCCATGGATTACTTGATTACATTGATGATGATTGAGATATCATATTTCCTGGTGTAGTTTGACATGAACCAAACATATTAGTAGGAATATAGTTGATTCCTAGTACTTGGTTTCCACCAAATGATGGAATACCAGGGATTTGACTCATTTTGACTCCAATGGTTACTTGTATGGCACAAAAATAACTAGAAGATGTTGGGAGTAGTGGACTTCCAATTTGGTGGTGGGATTAAGGAATTCATCTGATTCATAGATTGATTCAGATGATAATGATGGTTAATAGAGCTATGACAATGATTGGTCTGCCCTATTTTTAGGATGTTAGTAGAGGGGAGGCCAATATCAGTTGTGGATTTGCAAACTTAGACTTCATTGAGACACCTTTGCAGGGGAAGATTCAGGATGGTGGTTTATGTCCCTTCAAGGAGATCATCTTAGGGTTCTAGGAGAGGATGATGCAAAATGGAAGCATTGGTTCGACATAGATGATCATAGTGGTGCAATGTCAGCATGGTGGTACCTTTACGGTATTATTTTGGGACCATGGGATCATATTGTTTGAAAATTTAGCTACTATTAGAGAGGAGAGAACTAGTTTTGACTTTCCATAGTTCACTTTTGGGAGGATTAGGAGTGGTTTCTTGGAGGAGAGGTCTTCTGAGGAGTTGACCGAGTTTATGCAACTTATGATTTCCTGGCCTATCAGGAGTAGATAGGTGGATTTTTATATTAGCAACTTATATATTAGTGCTATGAGTAGAGGGTGCTTCACGTCATATAAGCTAGTTTGGGATCCTAACAAATTTACCATATACGGGGTTCTTGTGTTTTCATGGAGGGAATTTGTGAACAATATGTTGGGATATTTTCCAGGCAGTGCTTGGATGATTTCAATAGACTGGGGGTGCTAGAGTATTATTGTTTTTCCCTTTTATAGTAAGAGACTAGGTGTAGTGGATGCCCTATTAGTTGGTGAACACATAGACTTCTCTATGATGTCTGATTTTAGAGTTGGTTTAGTTGACTTCACTAAGATACATTGGCTGGGTATGATCCTCGATAGTGAGGGGAATTCTTTGAGGCATTACAACTTGTGGATGTAGGTGTGGAGGATGCACTTTAGGCAGGAGGACCATATATTTATGATCAGAGTGGAGCAATGACAACAAGATGAGTCCTTTCTAAGAATAGCTTGGGAACCTGGGATTTCAGTAGGAGACAGTGCAATAGTTGACATAGAGGCAAGAGACAATTTTTACTTTCATGAGGTTAGATCCCAAGTAGAACAATTCCTTGATGGGTTGATCTAGTTGTTGCGGCACCAAGTGGTTGTTGGCTACTTCTCTCTTGCTAGCTTTCTTGGGCTGACCCAAGTTCAAATCTACTATGGTTTCCAACAAAACCTCTAAAACTATCACCCCCCCTAGTAAACCAGAAGGAAATACAACACATATAATTCACTGCGCAGTCTCACCTGAGATAGTTCTTATGGGTGGATGCAACTCTCTGGGATTACACTATGTCATCTTCATTCATTTATCCTAACATTCATCTATACTACACATTATGTCATTATTATTCATGCATGTAGACACATTCATATCTAGCTATCCCATTCATGCATTCATCTAATAGCTAAGCATTGACAGTAAAGAAATAAACAATAATCAATCCATAGAACACATGATCTATTGTGGTTCACCCCCTCCTAGCCTACGTCCACAAAGATTTGGTCATTTTTCTCTTTTATTATGGTTTTTCCAAAATTATAGCGATGCACGCCTTACAATCCTCGGTCATTCGGGTCTAGATCTACAATGGGGTGGAATACATTACACCAGGATCCTCAACCTATGATCTAACCCTCAATATCTACCTTATTTTCTCTCTCCATATCAACAGATTATAAAACAATCTTGGATTTTCCAGTCATTCTTACATTCCTACTCTTCCAACCCTGACCTAGACCTCCTAGGTACCTATTTATACTTATTTTTGGCTTATCATCCATTACATCCTCTTACCAAAACCCTAAACCTAGCATGTTTAGGTCTTCATGCATGCGCACCTCACATGATTTCCTCCTCTACATGTGTGTTTACCTTGCATGTGCTTCTTTTCCTGTCAATTGTCTTTTCCTTCTTTGCACTTTATTATCCAAAATTATTCCTTTTCCCAAAATAGGCCTACTCCCAACAATCCTCCAACACTAACATGTGGCTCATCCCAAGCCACCTAAGCACTACGTGCTCCCTTGATAGTATTTTCTAGACTATGGAACTTGTCCACAAGTTCAATTCCTCGTATTTGTACCTGTGCGGTTTTTTCTGTGAGCACTTCTAGATTTTGGGCTGTGATTTATTCCTAGACCATGGTTGTGCATTCCTCCTATGTCTACACCATGTTCTTCTTCTCCTCCTCCATTTTCACGATGAGATGTGTGGCTTGATATTGAAGAGGTTCCATATGCACCTTTATCTCCTGCTTTTGCATCTGCGTTGCTATCAGTTCTTCTTGCAACTTCTTCAGGTCTTGTGTTCCCTTGAGGTGCTCAGTGATACTCATCGTTATTTGCCTCTTATTGAGGTCTTGGATAGTTGTGCTTATTTTTCCTTCTTCCTGGTCCCACTGTTGGACCTGTTATTCTTCCTCCATCATTGTCTACAACTGCGATGTTATATCAAATAGTTTTGCTACTATGTTAGCTTATTTCTCCAACTCTTCTAATTGGAGTGCAACTTCTGCTTTCCTATGTTCCTTGATCTCAGGTGGAGTCGTCGGAGTCAATTTTTCCTTCAATTCATCAAATTGTTTCCTATAGTGTTCGATGGTTTGGGAAATAATATTGAGTTTCTCCTCTGTACTTGAACTCTCAGCCTGCGCGTTGTACGGAAGGTGGTTGTAGACCATTGTCACCCTCTGTTCGATGGTTTGGGAAATAATATTGAGTTTCTCCTCTGTACTTGAACTCTCAGCCTGTGCATTGTACGGAAGGTGGTTGTAGACCATTGTCACCCTCTGTTCGATTTTATCTGCATGCTCTTTCTCTCCTCTTGTATCAAACTTTACTTGTTCAACCACGAGCTCCAATGATTCCTTGTCACCTTTTGTTTCATGCAGTTGTACTGTGTTTGTTATCGCGTGTGACTGCACTTCCTGCGTGACACTGACTTGGAGTTTGTACAACGCCTTTGTGGGTATTCTAGCTAATACCATGTCAACCTACGCTAAATATTTCAGTGGCATTTGTGTTGTGGTTTCATCCATGTGTAGCATGCCATTTGTTAGTCTAAATGTTGGAATCTCCTAGGTAATTGTGTGAACTGTGTATTCCTTTTGTGGCGTGGTCCTTGTTGTCATTGTTTCTTCTCCCTCGGGGAAGGACTCTATTTCCCTTTCAGACCTATGCAAGGTTTTGATTTTCTCAAGGACCTGCTTTATTTCATCTAGGTCATCTTGTATCTTCTCTCTTTGGTGCTTGGATTCTTCGAATTCATCTTTTGCACAGTCTTGCACCTTCTCTTCCATGAGGTCAACATCGTCCTCTATGATTGTGTACTTAGGCAGTTGCTTATGCATTTTTTCCTCTTGTGCAATCCTCATGTCTATGAAATTGACCACTTAGGTGGACCTAGTCTTTGTGGAGTAGATGTTGAGGGGGTTCCTTGCATTTATGTAGCCCCAATCCTTGTTCCTTTTGTTGTGGGGAAATTTCCTTCTTTCCTGCCTCTGTATTTTTCTTCAGCGCACTCCCCTTCGTCTACTACGTCATCTTTTGCATTGGTTTTTTCCTTTTGGGAACAAATTTGTCTCATGTAGGTGTCTTGGTTTGCTTTTTTTCTACCTCCATACCCTTAGGTACTTCTTGAGTTAAGACTAAAATATTTAAGTCGTCATGCCAATCTCTCATGGCCGTTTATACGTCTTCCTCCATGACGTTGTATCTTAATTGAATCCACTCTTTTCCTGGATCCCTGAGCGCTTGCATCCACATATTGTTCCTGGACGCTTTGATGTTGGCTATGTCCTTGAACTTTGCGACCACATCTGGGGTAATTTGCCAAGTTTTGGCTATGCTTTCTTGTATTTCTGCAAAATACCTAGAAAAGGTACCCGTGTTTGTGCTTCTATGCTTGGGGTCTAAGTTTCTCCCCAACAATGTGTACCATGTTGTGCAACAACAAACTATCTAGTTGCAGAAGTATGAATATGGGGGCTCCCTCCACCTCATCAGCACGATTAGCATGAGTAGCCACGAGTAGTGGAACTCCGTGTTGAGGTCCTATGCGTCTTTGTAGTCCTCAAGGAATAGATTCAGTAGGTAAGGGGCCCAACTGAGCAATGTTATTTTCACGCACTGTGCTGCAGCTGCAATGACCTCGGTAGGGACTTCCTCCTTTCGACACTTCCTCATCATTTTACAGGCCAAGATTTTGATGGCCATTTGTGTCACAACATCGTTGATCCTTTTAATAATAATTCCATGCGAACCCCTCTCTGTCCCATATGCCCCCCTCATTTCTTCAGCCAGAGTCTTCTCTTTTATTTTTTCATCCAAGTACTACATGGGGTTCTCACCCATTGACAATCGTCCTATGATTAATTCTATTATCTATATGTCTATGGAGACGGGTTGTTCCATCCATAGGAATCCTCCATGGAGGACTGCTATAAACTGCTTGATGCATTTGTTCACCTCTTTCCCCCTTCCAAAGTGGGGAATACCCAACATGTTTAGGATTCCTGTGTTTTCTATGCTATATGCCCACAGATTTGGTTGTATAATGGGATCTCCAAATAGTCATATACCTATGTTTTCTAAGTATACTTGATGCGCAAATTCAGGGAATTTTCCTGCGTCGGCCACAACATGGTTTGAGTATTTTAGCTTCTCCATACAACCTAGCAGTGTTGGCATGGTATGCACTCCTTCCATAATGCATGGGATTACAATCATTGTGTCAGGATGCCTGTGCGAAGACCACACCATAGGCTATTTTCCCTTCCATTTTTCTTGTTGTTGGGTTGAGGTCCCCGCCTCCATTTATGTTATTCCTATGTTAGGGTCTAGCTAGCCAGTGATATATTCTACCAGAACCTCTTTTTTCTGCGTGGTTTCTACTCTGGTGTTTTTGGGTAATGTCGCCTCCACCTGTGCAGTAGCTTGGCCATTTTCCTGCTGGGCCTCTCTGTCCATCGCAGTTTCTGGTGGGTTTCTTATGCTATGCATGGAATGTCCCTGTGTGCTACTAGTTGGGTCGAATTCCATGGCCGACGCGGTTGGAACCTTCCTTTCTTCAACCACTGGTGTAGGCGCTATGGGTTCTTCAAAGGGTGAAGGAATTGCGTCGATGTCGACAAATTCCTCAGGCTGTCTAATTTCTTGTCTGGCCTGTACTCCCTCCCATGGTGCTCGAATACTTCTTGTTTTCCTCCTTTATTGGCTCAGTGCACCCATATTCAGTGGTTCCATCATGGGAATTGGTTAGTTTCTATCAAATAATTCTTCACTAGTTCTCTCTAGATTGTTCACCAACTCTCTTCCACTCTGTGTCCTCTATTTCTCTGCAACTTAATGACTTCACAATGAGTCTTATGTTTCCCATGTTTCTCCTTTATATAGGAAAGTCATGAAAATTCTTGAAGAAGCTTCACCAAATTTGATTAATGTAATGGTGCTTTATGCATACTTTTTCATTGAATTCCATAATTGCTTCCAATTGGTGCCTTTTTTTCATAACCGTCATTTTTCAAATATTCATTTTTTCTGACGGTTGGTCCCTTTTCCAACATGCTAAGCTTTTTAGGTGCATGGTAGATCGTGTAGTTTTTTCACGTGGACATTTTATTTTCATCATGCTAAGTCCATTTTTGTTGCACATGGTCATTCTCCTTTCATCACGCTACGCCCATTTTTGTTGTGCGCCGTAACTCTTGCGCAATTTTTTTTTTTTTTTTGTCGTAACT
>CBVK0102535678.1:0-11853 GCA_900067695.1 Picea abies | reverse complement strand
TTACCGCACGGTAAATTTTTAAGCACTAGGAAGTCGACTGTCCTTGTATAGCTTCAGTCAAATCCCATTGATCATTACTTTCATTTATCTGCCTCCCAGATCTTTCAACTGTACAAATCCCCATCTGTGACAGTCTTCACTTCGTATGGTCCCAACCAATGCATTATGAATTTCCTTGGATGCTGATGAAATTTACTGTCATACATCAAGACTAGGTCTCCCTCCTTGAAACTTTTCCTCTTGATGTGTCTGTCGTGCCAAGATTTATCTTTGCTTTCTGTAATTCTTGGTGAAATCCTGCTAGAATCCTATCTTCTTCCATCTATATCAATTGATTTATCCTTTCTTTTATTGTGCCTTGTTCTATCCTGTTGGTGATTGTTGTTATTCGTAGACTAGGTACAATAAATTCTAATGGCACCACTACTTCTTTCCCATACACCAACCTGAATGGTGTATGTCCTATCATCTTTTTGCATGTAGTCCTGTATGCCCACAATATTGTTGGTATCTTCAAGTCCCAGTCATCCTTGTTAACATTGTAGATCTTTGTCAAGGCATTCTCTAGGATCTTATTAAAGGCTTCCACTATTACATTTGCTTGAGGGTGATATGTTGTAATTTTTTGATGATAGAGTTCAAATTCCTCAGTCATAGCCTTGATAGTATTATTGATAAAGTGAGTACCTTTGTCACTCATCAAAATCCTTGGGCATCCAAATCTAGTCATCACTTGCTCAAACATGAAATGTGTTCTTGTCTCTGCACTACAATCTTTTACTAGTGTTTCTTTTGCCCATCTTGTTAAATATTTTGTCGCAGTAATGATATACCTTGCTCCTAACCTTTTCCCTGGTATGTTAATTGGTCCCACCATGTATATTTCCCATTTTTCAAATAATTGCAAGGTTACTTATGGTATTAGGGGCATCTCATCCCTTATATTAGGTTTTACAACCTTCTGACATACATAACATCACTGGAAATAATCCTTAGAATCTCTATGAATGGTTGGCCACCATAGTCCTATGTGCAATACATTCTACGCGGTATCGTTTCCTGCATAATGTCCTCCAACTATTCCTTCATGGGCTTCTACTAAAATCCTAGGCCTCTCATGTTCTAGTATGCATCTTCTCAAAATGTTGTCTGCACCCATCTTGTATAAGTGTCTTGCAATCAATCGATAGTATGCAACTCTGACTACCATATTTTTCTTCTGTACAATGTTAAAATCTTGTGGCGTAGTCCCTGTACTCAAGCATTCAATGATGTTAGTAAAATATTTATCAGGTACTTGGACTGAAAATAATTGCACATCAGGGAAGTTGTCCTCTAAATTTGTAGGTTCCTCTCCATTGGTGATTCTTGACAGGTGATCAAGTCCTACATTCAACTTCCCTGGTTTGACTATCACTTCAAAATCAAATTGCTGAAACAATAGTAACCATCTATAGATCCTTCCCCCAATAGGGGCTTGTTGAATAGGTATTTGAGGGTTGAATGGTTTGTAAACATTTTAAGGTGTTTGCTAAGTAAATAGTGTCTAAACTTCTAAAGTGCATATACCATTTCTAAGCCTTCTCTTTCTGTATTATTGTAATTATTCTCTGACTCTGACAATTTTCTGCTTGCAAATGATATAGAATGGTCCAAGTCCCTTGCTCCTAGCTGCGTGAGAATAGATCCAAGTGTTATGGTTGATCCATCTACATGCACATGAAATGTATTTTACCAATCTGGGAATACTAGTATAGGTGTTGTGACCATTTTTTCTTTTAGAGTGTCCAAACCTCATTGACAATCCTCATTCCACTGAAATCTGATGTCTTTATTGAGAATTTTCTCCATTGGTGAAGTGATCTATGCATACCATTTTATGAATTTATTGTAGTATCTTGTGTGTCCCAATGTTTCTCTCAAATGACACACTTATTTGGGTGGTGGTAAATTAACAATGACTACAATATTTGCAGGATCCACCAATAGCCCTTGTTTACAAACTATATGTCCCAACAATATTCCAAAAGGTGTCTCAAAGACACACTTTTTGATATTTAATGATATATGACATTGCCTGCATATTTCCAACATTAGCCTTAACACCTCTACATGATCTTTCAACAGAATGTAGACTATCCAATCATCTAGATACACTTCCAAAAATTTGTGGATGAATTCTTTGAAAGTAGTTATGACTACCCTGGAGAATATGGCTGGTGCATTCTTCAGCCCAAAAGTCATGACTGTGTACTGGTAGGATCCCCATTCTATGGAAAAATTGGTCTAGTACCTGTCTTCTGGAGCTATCTTAATTTGATGGTAGCCTGAGAATCCATTTGTGAATGAATATGTTTCCTGACCTCCCACATTCTCTAGGACTTCATCAATAAAAGGGGTAGGAAAAGGGTCATGTAGTAAATCATCATTCAACTTCCTCAGATTGACACATTTCCTTATGCCTCCTTGCTTCTTCTCCTAAACTACCATAGGGATTATCCATTCTGATTCTTCTACTAGTTCTATGATTCCATCTTCCAACATTCTGTCAATTTCTTCTTTTACTTTCTGCTTGTATATTGGATTCAGTCTATATGGTCATTGTCTGACATATCTATCCTCAGGTTTGAAAGGTATCTTCATTTCCCCTAGCTCTCTTGCTATGCCTTTCATATATGTAAATGTTGTTTGGAATAGGTCATTGTACTTGTGTAGTAACTCTGTTATTCTTTCTACTGTTTGTTCATCCCAATAATCTCCAACGTTGGCCATTTTGGGATTCTCAGTTGTCCCAATGTTGACTTTCTTCACATTGATTGGCGCAAAAAATACTTATGATTCCATATATGGGACTTCCACCTCTATTTCTCCTTCAATTTATATAATTTGGATATTGCACGGGTCATATTCATCTGGTGCTTCTTCCTGCACATGGTAGCATGGAAATATTTCTTTGATTGTCCATCTATTCTATTGTTGATACTCTATTATACGTTCAACCTATGGTTACTTAATAAATATCACCCCTCTAATTTGTTTGAGTGTTGAATCAATGTTGGGTTTCTCATGTTCAAATGAGAAATTTACTATAACATGTTGTTGTAATGTTGTCCATTCTGCAGTGCCTTTGTGCAGTTCTTGGTCTACATACCAGTTTGCGGGAATTCCTTCCAATGTATGAATGACGTGATGAGACCATTCCTCTGGTGGTGTCATTCTCCATATTTCTCTACACTTCTCCAAGTGTTCTGCTGGTGTCCCGTCTCCATCATATCTTTGCATCTCATTGCTTCCCTATTCTCCGTTGAATCTAATGCGTAGTAATCAATTACATTGGTACCAGTCCTTAACTGTCTCTTTGTGGGCACCCCACCATCTTGTAGGTGTTGCCTTGAGTGTTATGTCCAGGGCTAAGAGCCTTTGATTTTCTAACAACTCATCTTCGTATCTTGTTAATAATTCTTCTAATTCATTCACCCCATGAAAAATGGGAGGTTCTCTTATCTCTGTACCTACCCATCTTACTGCGTGTTCTATTCTTACGCACCTTCTTGTGGATACTTTATGTAATCTCTAATGCCAATTCTTCAACTCTGTATCTGATTCTGAAGCACATGATGTGATACTTCTCCAATTGAGTACCCCATATTCAATTGTGTTTACATAATATTCTGTGCATGCGATGGTTCTATACAACTGGTTTATCTCTTATCAATTTAGACAAGTTTGTTCTACAAACCTTTCTCCTTCTAAAGGATCTAATGGCTCAATGACTCTGTAATCTCCTGATTTGAATTTCATCTTCCTTGTCTTCAAGTTGATTATGGTTTGGTTATCAAATGCCCAATCCAGTCCAAGCAGTGATGGATAAGGTGTTGTTCCATCCACTATTTCCATTACTTCAAAATCAGCTTTAGTGCACACTCCATCCAGATCTATTGTCACACCCTTTAGCCTTCTAATTGGCAGAACTCTATGTTGATTTGCTAGTTTCAACTGAACGGGAGAATATCCTAATGTGGGATCTCCCATACATTTCCATGTCTTCTTGGGTAACACATTTAATTCGGATCCTAAATCTAGTATAATATACCCCATGTTGAAGTCTCCAATGTTGGCATTCAGTCTGAATTCTCTACTTTTTCTCCTCCTTGTATGCAGATGATTAATCATTTTATGCTCTAGCTTCCCCTCTACCTTTGTGTTAGATATTTCTACCATATTTTGTAATTCTTTAACAGATGATTGATCATTTAGTAGTTTAACACAGGATTGCAGAAAATCCTTTATGGTACTTACCTGTCTGAAAGGTTGTGCTTCATTAGTGTGATCCAACAATGAAGGCATCTTGTACATTGGTATGTCATGAGTATGCTGTGAATTTGATGTATATGCAATATATGGCTTCAAGAATTCTTGTTTGGATTGATTGAATGTCTCCTTTTCATTCTTCGCGTCAAATTTCTTCTGTGGTTCAACATTCTTCTTCACCCATTGGTGTTGTGCTATATCTTGTCTTACTGTGTCAGGTCATGTTTTAGCTCCTCTGCACATGACTATGTTGATATTCCTTCCATCCTCTCTAGCTTCTGTAGATATCCACTTTAAATTTTGATTTTTTTGTTTCCTATCCTCCCGGATCTTCCCCAATAGTGTCAGACAGTCTTCTATGTCACGATCTGATGCGTGAAAATACATACATGTCGCAGGTGGAAGTGGACATTCTCATGCATAGTGTCCTAGTTGTTGAAAGTTATGACATACGATCGGTCCTCTACCTCTTCGAAACCCTCCTCTACATCTTCCTTCACCTCTATAGCCAACTCAATATCCTCACGGTGCATTATACTGAGGCACTTGATTATACTGCATGAGATTATACTATGGTTGTGCGGTATTGTACTGTGGTTGCACAATGTTATATTGTTGCTACGTAGTGTTATATGGGGTTGGTACTTGTTTAAAATATGGTGCAACTATCCCTGTCATCATTTTTTCCTGCACCGTATAGGTGTCTGATGTTCTTTCCCTCATCAGCTCCATTGTCCTGCAATATTTGTCATCGTGGCCCACTAAATTGCAAAAGTTGCAATATGAACTCTTAATCACTGTCTGGTATTTCTGCATCATGGGACAATGATATGGATCATGCTCCTATGTCTTACGGATCTTACACCATAGTCCTTCTATTGGAAAAGGGTTTGGTAGTCTTGTTTCCATGTACTACGCGAATGTTGGGCACTGAGTCTTGTGATGTCCTTTTGTCCTACATGTGGTACACCAAACAACTTCTCTTTTGTCCTTAACCCTATTTTTCTTTAATTGAAATATTAAATTATTCAAATCCTCCTTTAGCTCCTCTATTAGTGGATCTGTCTTCTGATACTAGTTCTCTTGCATTTGTAAGGATGCATGTAGATCCTCTACCTGATTTTGAAACTTCTGTTGTCTCAAAGGGTATTTCTAGTGTGGTAGCATGGAATTCACACATATATGTCTATGTTGCATATCTGTCATGACATACTTCATCTTTCCCTTCAATCATTTGAATCTCTAGTCAATATCCCATACAGATTCTCCTGGTTTCTATCTTATCTCTATCATCTCATTCATGTATTGATCCTCTAAACTAGGCTTCTAGAATTCATTTATCAATAGTTTCTTGATATCTACAAATGTTCAGGTAGTTCCTGATGGATTGTTTGTAGCTAAGATCATGTACTAATCCAGTGCGCGATCTCTTAGTGTGATAGCTAACTGTGCAAGTTTTCTATCCTCATCTATGATATGCTTTGGTTCCTAGATCTTCTCATAGAAGAAACAAGTGCCTCTCAATGTCCTTAGATGCCTCTCCCTTGAATTCTGGTAACTTGATGGTGGGATCATGTCCTTCCATTATGACTGATGAACTACTACCTCCGTGTGGTGTAGATCCTTGACTAATGCTTCCTGAACTGTCTCCCCCAATTGTTTCTCCCTATGTATATGTACTTGTTGTTGTGTTTCTTCCACTAAAATTCGGTTGTCTAAATAGTTGTGTTATTTTTGGTGTATTACTTTCACATGGGTTTATGGGTTCCACACTGACACTAATATGGATAGGATTTATGCCTTCAGTTCCTACCCTTGGACCTCTTTTCTTCCTTTCATATGTCTCATGCATGATTTCCTCAATCTTCTCCATAGCCCGGAGATCCTCTACCTCTTCTTCATCACTTTCCAAGCCTTCCCTCACAACTATGGCTCTCTTCTTAATGTTCATCTGGTATTGGTAGGATTCTCCACTGCGCGTTCTTTCGGATGTTGCCATGATATTATTTATATGGTCTTACTCCATCATGATTGGTTTCAAGGCCTCCTCCTTCTTTCCTTTAGCCATCTCTTCCTCCATTTCTCTGGCTCATGTGAGTGCTTCCCCCCTTCCCCCATGCACACAGAGAAGTTTAGTTGTCTGATGCCATTGTCATTACACCTTTTTTATACAGTAAAATCTTGATGGAAGTATACAACGATCTGCTATACCTACCTCTAGGTACCTTCAGGAACTCTTGCTATGATGCACTGTAAGACTTCACAGTATCTATGACTAATTTGTGATAAATCCTGCAACAATGATGTCTAACCATAATTCTATTGTGTGCATAAATTTATTGTCAACTTGTTGTAACTGTGCGATCTCCACATAATTCCACTCTAGCTGTCTGATCGAATTTGTAGGGTGGTTGTATTTCAACCTCAATATCCACTACTACAAAACATGTGGGAAATCATAGAAAAATACTTTATGTAAGTCGCTAAATACATACTTATCCAAATATTTGTACGGTGTTAACTTCAGGTTTTTATTATCTTTTTGCGCAAATTCTAGCTCCTTTGTTTTCAACCATCTCTTGATCTACACATTCATTGGGTTCCATGGTATAAACATTGCCTTCTATATTCTCATTCTTTTAACGTTTCCTCACCAGATCTGACATTCTTTTCATGATTCTTCAACATATCTCATTCACTCAATCCCATTCTGTTCCAACCAACAACATAACCATTTGTTGGTTACTTCTCTCTTTCTACCTTTCTTGGGCTGACCCAGGTTCATATCTACTGTGGTTTCCAATAAAACCCTCTAAAACTATCACCCCCCAAGTAAACCAGAAGGCAATAAAACACATAGAATGCACTGGGCAGTCTCACCCGAGATAGTTCTTATGGGTGACTATAACACTCAGGTGCTTGCAGCCTGGGAATGAGTGAGGATATGGGATTACACTCTATGATCTTCATTCATTTATCCTAACATTCATATATACTACACATTCAGTCATTATTATTCATGCATGTAGACATAATCAGATCTAGATATCCCATTCATGCATTCATCTACTAGCTAACCATTGATAGTAAAGAAATAAACAATAATCAATCCACATAACACATGATCTACCGTGGTTCACCACCTCCTAGGCCATGTCCACAAAGATTTGGTCTCTTTTCTCTTTTATTATGGTTTCCCAAAATAATAGCATTGTGCGCCTTACAATCCTTGGCCATTCGGGCCAAGATATACAATGGGGCGGACTCGATCACAAAAATCTCCTTAGCTTATGATCTAACCCTCAAGATCTACCTTATTTTCTATCCCTAACTCAACATCTTACAAAAAAATCTCATATTTTCCAGTCATTCTTACATTCCAACTCTTCCAACCCTAACCTAGACCTCCTAGGTACTTATTTATACTTCTTTTTGGCTTATTATCCATTACATCCTATTACCCAAACCCTAACCCTAGCATGGTCAGGTATTCTTGCATGCGCACCTCACATGATTTCCTCCTCTTCATGCACATTTACCTTGCATGTAATTCTTTTCCCACCAGTTGTCTTTTCCTTCTTTGCACTTTATTTTCCAAAATGGGCTTGCTCCCAACAATGGTCTTACTTATTGGCAGTTTTCAGGAGGCCTCTTATGTCAATACCTTACTAGACCACGCCTTGAGTGGAGGCTTCACATCTTATCGGGTGGTTTGGGATAATTGTATCAATTTTAGTTTCAGTCTGGATCATTCGATGGAGCATCAAGTCATGATGTCATTGCTTGAGGACAATCAATCTTTGGGAAGGGAGGATTTGTCATGTCCCCATTTTTGGATTCCCTTGTTTTTCAATAGAAGGGACTTCTATGGATTTTTGATGGAGAAAAGGGAGTAAAAAGGGGTTCATTTAATGTCACTTAGTTAGGAGATGTTATGTATTTGAAGTGACATTGAGGAAATGAAGTAAATTTAGATTAATAAGTTTCTTAAACATTATTAAAGTGAATTTTAATATTAAAGTAAAAGTAAAAGGGGGGATAAGGGTCACATTTGATTCGATCAAAAAGGAAAAAGTTCTAGAAGGCATGAAAAAAGGATAAAAGGAGGGGTAGAGCCTCACTTTAGGTATTATGATTTAATCCCTCATTTTGGAAGTGCTCTTGGATACATTGTTTCATTAGGGTTTAGAAAAACCATTCCACTATTATTTTGGTTTTGGTGGTGCAATATCCACCCTATCGATAAGAGGGGAATCCACCCAAGATTTACATTGGAGCCTAGAGGACGGGGGAATCCATTCAGGATTTCCATTCAACCTTCAATTGAGTTTGTTTCGGTTTGAAGGAATATCGGCTTGTGTAGGAGATTTTTGGAACTTTATAGAGGAGGTCATACTCTGATTTCATATGTGTTGGGAGGGTTTCATGAAACCGTGTCTGGATCCATCCCCATTGCTTGAGTATAGGGTGTCCTGTGAGACTCTCGCTGGTTTTCCAACCTTGTCACGTGAAGCCCCATTAGAAATCCAACCATGTCCCGCGAGGCCCTCTATGATCTGAGTTGTAGAGTTGTTTCGGGTATGGGTGGTCAGATTGCTACAACAAGTGTTGTTGGAGTGTCTCATCATCATCTCCAACATAAGTTTACAGGATTTTCGCATCATTCTTGGAAGGGGATTGGAGATTTGGATTTAGCCTTCTGCAGACTAGAGAATCCATATACTAGGAAAGATCATAGAACTACACTAGGTTTTAGTTTTCATTTTATTGTTTTTTGATTTGTCACAGATGCTACAATAAGCCTAAGCATTGTATTTTGTGGTCAAAATTCCATTATTAATAAAGTGCCATATTATCTCTTCTATGTTTTGGTGTATACAACATGTTTGACAAACTTCCTATCTATGGGTTATGTGCAAAATGTTTGTAGAAAGTTATGGTACCACCATGCCACTATCCCACCGGGGCACCGAGGAAATTTATAAAATATCTAAAACAAACAACATTCTCGATCTGGTATAATTGGGTCACCAACCCACCGAGAGATCAAGACAAAAGGAAATTAGGACAGTTATGGTACCACCATGCCATTATCCCGATCTCCCTATAGGTCAGTGCCCCAATTATACCGGATTGAGATTTTATGTGGTGTTTAAACTCTTTTAAATAATTGATGATCCTTGGTGGCACGATCTCCTGGTGGATTGGTGCCCTAGTGATCCTTTTCACCAGATCAGATTTTGTGTTTACCCAAAAGTTTGCAATAACAAATATTGGTCAGGTAGTTCCCTGGTTATAATGGATCAAGGTTGTCTATGTGCATCAGTTATGTTCTATTTAGTAAAAAACCCAATCTCCAGTGTTTCGGTTAAAAGAATAATCACCTAATAAAAAATAATTATGTAAAATAATTATAATAAAACACTGACCTAGAATTTGTTCTTTGTTTAAATGTTAAATCTCAACAAATCTCAATGAGCTAGTGCTCGATGAGGAACATTACCTCACAAATTCAAATAAACCTAAACTATCTTTTCCTTCGTTTAATGGCTTTGACACTATGGGTTACCTAAATTAAGTGAATTTATTAAACATTGGGTTAAGAGCAATGTTGTATCAAACAACGCACTTGTATCAACCTATGCTCTACTAGTAATTCATATGGTTTCTTTTCAGTTCGACAACTAAATATCCACTTCATAGGTTCACGAGTATAAAAGAATGGAATTTTTCACGGTTTTCTTCTCCTTGTTAGCATTGTTTCTTACATTGTTAATATAACATAGTCAATTAATTGTTTTTCAAAGAAGGACTTACCCTGATTTTTCTGTTTGCAGTAATTATTAACTCAAGATGACTAGGAAAGGGAAGGCAAAGCAACATAATTTTGAAGAAGAAGAAATTGAGAAAAATCCCAATTCATAATTTTTCTCTAACATGTCATTCAAGATAGGAGAAACTAGAAGCTTGGAGTGGAGCCAGATATAAAAATTTGTCGAAGATGGTGGCTTCCAAGATGAATATGAATCTGATGTTGATGACTTGGTCGACATCAAGAAGTCCATTCTTCATAAGGTTTCTTCTAGACTATCGATCCTCCCCTATTATGATATGGTACGATGGATAATATCCAACACTAATGTTTTTACATGTACAATTTCCAATTCCTCTTGTCAAATTGTTGGTTCTTTTAGACCAGATGATATTTCCAACATGTATAATTTATGTCCACCCACAGTTAGTCTAGATGGAAATTCTATTAAGAATTTCATTTAGAAAGAAGTTGAAAAAGAATATTTGCAGATGGTTGATTAATTAGAGACTAGTGGAATGACCCTAATTCTTTCAAAATCATAGGAGACAAGCTTTATCCCATCCCAATATTAAAGAAACCCCCCATGTTGGTATCCATCATGCTCTATCACCTATATGATGAAAAATATTCATCTAAATTCAAATTAGGGTGGGTTCTTCGTATTCATCAAGTTCTTAAAGAAAAAAATATTAATTTGGCACATATCCTCTCAGCCAACATTAAGAAAGAGGACCAAAAATCTCAAGAAGAACCTCCAAGGTATTTCCCAAGATGTTTTGTGTATGGTTATTTAACTGATGTTGTTTGTGCAGTTACACCTTTTCCCATTTTATCCTTGAAATGGTCTCCCTCTGAGGAAGAAATCCACGTACACTTCTCTAAAATGTGGGAAATTAATTCCAAAAACGTCTTCTATGATATCTGCAATTTTTCATGGTTCCTCTACACCTAATTTTGAAAAATCAACCAGCGCCCAGATTCACTTAAGAGGCCATGTATACTATCAAGGGGATTGGTGACTGGTTTTTGGATGAGGAATTCTCATACATACAAATATATGGGTGTGAAGGTGCTCCCCATATTCTACCCAGATATGTCCCAGGCAGACTGGTTCTTAGAGAGATTGCATAGCAAACTGTCAATGTTGGCATTGCTGACCTTTTATCAATAATTCAAAATATAAAATGGCCTTCCTTCCCAATTACATTAGGTATATTTTCTTTGTTAAATTCAAAGCATGCACAGAAAGAGGTGGAATAATTGGAAGGAATTTGGCTAGCCCAGGGAAATTTCAAGAAACATGACCCAACAGAAATTGTCAAAAAACATTGCAGTATGGTTAAAAATGTCAAACCATACACCCATGAAGATGATCCATTTGAAACCATTTTTCAAAGAGATTTTTTTTTTTATGAAGTGTCTCAATGAATTGATGCAATAAGAAATAACTCCAAAATACACGAATTACTTGGTTGGCAGCTCAAGAGGAAGACTGACTTATTAAAGGAGAAGAACGGAAAATGGGGATTTTTTGAAATAGATGTTGATCAAGAGGAGGATGAGCAATCCAAATCTGAAATAGAGAAATACAACAACATCTGCACATCTGTCACATAGTTGAGAAAAAAAGACCATCAAGGCAAAGCTACAAAAGGAGAGGTACAAAACAAAGAAGCAACACAAACTCCTTTAAAATATCTTGAGGTAAATATGTGAGATCGGAAGAG
>CBVK0102535673.1:0-20955 GCA_900067695.1 Picea abies | reverse complement strand
GTTTAATAATTTATCCAATTTATCCAAATTAATGTTATATAATTTAAAATGATGACAAGATGATAATGGGTTAAGAATAATCACAACTTCTTGAAATTCATCCTCCAATATGATGTAGTGGGTGTTAATGGGGTTTAATAATTTATCCAATTTATCCAAATTAATGCTATCTAATTTAAAATGATGACAAGATGATAATGGATTAAGAATAATCACAACTTCTTGAAATTCATCCTTCAACATGATGTAATGGATATTAATGGGGTTTAACAATTTATCCAAACTAATACTATTTAATTTAAAATGATGACAAAATGATAATGGGTTAAGAATAATCACAACTTCTAAATTTATCCTTATCCTCCAATATGATGTAGTGGGTGTTTTATTCATTCAAGCACCTTGCAATATTCGAAACAAATTATTATGACATCAATTATAAACAATGCATTCAACCATCATAAATAAGCACAATAAAACCTTCGTGACGTCTAATAATTATTCATTGTTGATGGGTATACATACATCCTAATACGGAAGATTGAATAGAATTTACTATGTCTTCAACACCATAACATTAATTTTGCATATATTATTTATTTTTTTTCTTTAAAAATATTTAACATTTTTATAAATATATGTGTACATCACTATTTCTCTTTACTATTAAACAATTATTTTTATAAACAAAAATTATAATTTACTATTAAATAATTATAATTTACTATTAAATAATTATTTTTATAAGCAAAAATTATAATTTATATTAATTTTTCACTGTTTATATTATTTCTTTAAAATATTGGTATAGATTACTATTTCTTTTTATTATTAAATAATTATTTTTATAAAAAAATAAATATGATTTAATAGACTATATTTCCTCTCTTCCCTGTAAACAAACTTATTCCTACATTTGAGATAATGTGATTATTTGTTCTCCTCGGACGTGGATAATATTTTTTTTTTATACAACGAACTATATTCCCTTAAGAAAAACAAATCATGGATTGACCACGATAGAATTTTCATCATTTATACCATGTCACGGTGTAACCAACACATATTTTAACCATGGTTTCATGATAACTTTAGTTCATCTACCAAAGGTTCTAGTTAAACATTAATGTCATTTTCTAGTTGCGATTTGAAGAACGTTAACTTACAAATAAATATTTTATGCACAACTCTAACGAAAATTTATATTTAATTATTATTAAAGTTTAATAATATGTTTACTATTCAAATATTCAAAATAATTAAATTTATATGATGACATTATAAATTCTAGATTATAAGAATTATTAAAAAAATTAGTACATTTAACATTCTACATATTAATTTCACCAACAAACTTTAAATCTAGATATCAATTTTACCAACTAATTTTAAACTTAAATATAATATAGATTTAATAAAAATATAACTAAATAGCATATCATTATCATCTATAACATATAATTGGCATTAACTTTTTTCTAAAAACACTAACCATAAGAGTAATCTAAGCAATTAACTTAGACTTACAAACTACTCAACTCTAGATTACTTTAAGTAAGAGTATTCAATAACCCCTCTAACACTATCATGATCATTATCGAAATACTACTATCTAAAAGAATAAGAACCAATTACTAAGTTATTGAAATACATTGTATTTAATATACAATCATTAGAATATAATAAAATATTAATAACATAGAGAAAACAATGTATTTATTTCACTCATCAACTTTCCATCAATGAAATTATGTTATTAATAATTACACATTTAAAAAATAACATCCCAAAGAAAACGACCTAGTATGCCATATCATTATCATCCCTAACATATTAACCCTTATTAATAATTATAAATGTAAGAAAATGACACTTTTAAGAAAAAATCATAATATACCATATCTTTATCATCCATAACCTATAGTTGGTGTTAACTCTTCTGAAAACATTAGTCATGAGAATAATGTCAGCAATATTTGGCCCAATCTGAAAACACTACTCATGAAAATTGTGTAAACAATATTTGGCCATAGACTATTCAACTCTAGGTAGATTGAATAAAATATTATTATTATTATTACGATAATATTATTAAAATCATTATTAAAATATTAACTATTAATCCTCGATAGTAGAATTATGTTATTAATAATTATAAATGTAGAAAAATGACACCCTTAAAAAAAATCCTAAAATACCGTATCGTTATCTCATCCCTAACCTATAGTTGGTGTTAACCCTTTTCTCAAAACACTACTCATGAGAATAATGTAAGCAACCTTTGGCATATAGACTACTCAATTCTAGATCAAATTGAGTATAATATATTTTTAGAATATTATTATAACCATTTTATTATAATCGTTATTAAAATATTAGGTAAGAGTTATTGAAATACATTATATTTAATATAAAATTATTAGAATATAATAGAGTATTAAAAAATGATTAAAACATAATAGAATATTAAAAAGATATAGAAAATAATAGTTATTAACTTCTTATTAATGAAATTATGTTATTAATAGTTATGTTACCTTAATTTATTTATGTAAAATAGGAAATTTATCATATCAATCTAGGGTTAATAGAATTGCGAGGAACAGTTATTGTATGTGAGAGAAATAGCTTGAAAATAAGAAGGAAATCCAATCTTAAAATAAATCATCAACAAATCTAGGAAGTCGAGTCTAACCCATTTTTTAAAACATCAAATCAAATCTAATTCTTTCAACCTTAGTTTATCATTGTTCCACTAGTAGAAAATCAAGTTGCAAAGTGAAGTATGCCATTGATTGTGGACCTCTTACAACAGTACATTGTCAACTAGTGAGGTTAAAGGTTTTGAAAGAAGGTTGTAACACATATGCAAAATGAAAAGAATATACTTCCTTAAACTATTGAAATTTAGAAAAAAAATCTAGTTAATCAATCCAACAATAAATTAAATAATCTTCTCAACCTATACTACATAGACAAAATATCAGGTTGCGATGTTTTTTTCACCGATGTAGGTTATTGGTTAAAGAATAAATTCTAGTCACACAAGCACACAACTCACTCATATATGCTTAACTCATCAAGTATCCATTAGTGTCTCACAGGTAGAGTGTAGAAATTTTCTTTCCAACGAGATTTCATGTGCATAAAATGGAGATTGTATGCAAAAATTTCGACCCCGAGAAGTTGATGTACTAACTTACCCCATCGGGGCCCACATAACTTTTGGCACTTCATCTCCTAGGGTTAGGTTTTTGGATTTTAAGGGTTTTTTCATTTATGATTTATGTCAAAAAGGCCTTTGGAGCTTCATTGTAACTGGATTCTTACGAATGAGTGTAGCCGATGCATCTCTTCTTAGAGATAAGCTACCACCATTCTAGCTAGCTTGTGTTCTTTTCATTTTATAGTCTTTTGTATTTCAGAAAATCATTAATAGATTCTAATATTTACTGTATAAATGTGTTCCTTGCCACATCTCTATGTAATTATTTGTTATATATATGGCTTCATTTCATTCCTAAAATAATCTGGATTAGTGGTATCAGAGCGGTCTCCTCCTTGTTTTCCTTAGTGCATGTCCTCGATGAGGTCAAGGTATAGAGAGTTGGGTCTCCAGCTTGTATCTATTGAGGAAAATCCCTCTCGCATTCCCAAGTGACCTTCCATGGAAGAATAAAAGAGGGCGATGGGATAGGAGATCCTTTCAAACTGTTTCTCAAGGAAGCCCTTGTGCGACAGATGAATGAAATGATGCATAATTTATCCCATATCCTTCGACGATTGCCAACAAAAATGGAGGAACATTCAACTAACAATCACTTCGGAGATGTGACACCCTTCAAGGTACATGTTAACTATGATATTCCTTTATTTGATGGCCAGATAGATGTCAATGCTTTGGAAAAATGGTTAAATATTCCAGAGGGTTATTTCTATGTCCACGATTTTTCCAATAGTGAAAATATCACCTTCACGCTCCTTAAGGCCCTTCCCCGTGTCAGAGATTGGTGGGAGACTTACTATGAGAAACATGTTTAGGATGAGTTTGGAATTTTTGGGCCATGACCCACTTGAGAGGATTTTGTTGATGCCATCAAGGAACAATATTACCCTATTGGAAGTTATGATGACCAGTACACAAGATGGACACTACGCGAAGACAGGGGCCAAATCATGTCGGAGTTCCCAAATACTTTCCATAACTTGTACACCAAGATGGGTATCAAAGACTCTTAGAAACATATGGTCCTAAAATATCACGGGGCTCTGAATAGATACATTCAAACTGAAATGGAATTTCTGGATATCGCTTCATTGGGAGTCACTTATCGATATACTATGAAAATAGAGTAGAAATTCAAGGAACGGAACAAGAGAGAGTTTGGGTCTATAAATACGCAATAACCAAAGTATGGTAAGGGTGGCCCTAACTCCTAGGCCAAAGGACAGAGTAAGGATGGCCAACCCCTAGATAACCATCCCAAGCCCCCAACAAGAAATGGTAATAGGAAGTCGAAGGACACTGGAAAATGGTGCGAGTTCCACAAAATCCCTTGGTACAATACTGATGAATGTCACTACAAATAGTCATTGTTGGATGAGATGAAAGCCCTAGGGTCAGATGTTAACTCTACCTATGATTATGATCTTGAAAAGGGAAGACAAATAATTGATGCAGAACCTAACGTCACCATCGCTACCACAAAATTGCAGCTAGAGGAACCGAAGGAGCCTAAAGAAGTGGAGCATAGTTTCCACTCACAGATGTGGGTGAAGGGAAACCCACTCCATTTCATTGTAGACAACAGTAGCCAAAATAAATTGATCTTAGTAGAGGTTGTCAAGAGGTTGAACTTGACAATGATGCAACATCCTCATCCATACACCATCGGTTGGATCATCCAAGGACATGACATCCACATCAACCAGCAATGTTTCCTGCACTATGACATCAAGCCATTCAAAGACAAGGTATTGCATGATTTTTCTCCACTTGAAGTTTGTGATTTTTTTCTAGGACAACCATATATGTGGAAGTGTAATGTTGTTTATGAATCTAGGCCCCATAGTGTCATTATTACTTTGGGATATCAACTCTCAAAATGATAGATTTGTCCTCTATATGGTTCAATCAGAAGGTGAACATAAGGTCACTGCAACCACCAAAAATTATACACGGGGTCTCTCTGCCCAACAACAACAGGTGGATAGAATAGTCGAGGAGTACAAAGACATAGTCACCTCATATAATGGGGTCGCTATGCATTGTCAGGTAAAGAAATCCATTGATCTAAAACCTGGTGATCCTCTGCCCAGTGACCCTATATACAAGTGTTATGTTATGGAGAATGAAAAAATCAAACACCTGATCTAAGAGATAATTTTGAAGGGACACATTAGACCAAGCTCCTCACCTTGTAGAAGCCCAATTGTTCTACTACAGAAGAAGGGCATAGCATGGCGAATTTGTATTGATTACAAATCTCTGAAATATATCACAGTCAAGAATCGGTAGCAAATTCATTGGATTGATGATATTCTCGATCAACTCAAGGGAGCCAAGTTTTTCAACAAGATTGATCTGAATTCAGGTTACCACTAGGTGTCGATTGAGAAAAATGATAAGCGGAAGACAACATTCAAGTCCAAAGAAGGCCTCTTTGAGTGGTTGGTCATGCCTTTCTTCTTGACTAATTCCCCAACCACATTCATGCGGATGATGGATGATATATTACGACCATTCATAAACTCATCTATGGTTGTATATTTGGATGACATCCTCATCTTCAACAAAACTTGGGAGGAACATTTGGAGCATATTCAACAGGTATTTGGCACCCTGTGACAACACAAGTTATATGGAAATTTGGAGAAGTTTTCCTTCGACATGTAGAGAATCCAATATTTTGGATACATCATGCATGAGTAGGGTGTACATGTGGATCCATCCAAGATCCAAGCCATCCTTGATTGGCCATCCTAAAAAAAAATGATTGATCTTTGCAGTTTCTTTGGCCTTGCTAACTTGTACCGAAAATTTGTGTTGGGGTTCTCTGATATCGCTTGATCCCTGATCTAGGTGGTGAAGGCTGGCATAAAGGACAATTTTTTGTGGTCCTCTCCCCAATAGAAATCATTCTAGGAAATGAAATACCACCTCTTCTGAACACCAATCCTCATTTTTCCAAACCTCCATAGACCATTTGAGATTGAGACAGATGCTTCTGATTATGCTATCAGTGCAGTCCTCACTTATCATGGGCATATGGTAGCTTATCACAGTAAAAATCTATCTGACGTTGTTCGAAGATACCCCACCTATGACAAAGAGATGTACTCCATTGTGCAGGCATGTCAACAATGGAAGCATTACATTGTCGAGAAGGAAAAGATCATCCAGAATGATCACATGCCTATGGAATTGTTGCAGAAGAAATGAGAGTTACAAAATGACCGCCATCAAAAGTGGTCCATGCACCTGCGACAATTCCACTTGAATATAAAGTACAAGAAAGGTAGCACCAACCATGTCGCAGATTGCCTCAGTTAACCCTAGGTTGTAGCACTAACCACAATTCTTAACTCCTATGGACATGAGACATCTGGATGGCCACAATTATATAATAATGAATTTGACTTTGCTACTTCCGATTATACATTGAGTGCAGGAAAAATAGTTCCCAATTTTCATCTCTAGGATGGATTATTATGCCATCTTAGCCACCTCTTTGTTCCTTCAAGTGAGTGTGCAAAGTTGATCTGGGAAATCCATTACAATTGAGCAGCGAGACATTTTGGTGTGAAAAATATAATGGTTGTACTACAGAATAATATTTTTTGGTCGAAGATTCGATAAGATGTTCACAAGTACATCGAATCCTACACTGCCTATGTCATTGCCAAGGCTGCCATCAAGAAACTAGGGATATACACCACTTTTACTAATCTGGATAGTTCTCGGGCATCCATATCCATGGATTACATGTCTGGTCTATGTTCAACCAAGCATGGGAATGACTGTGTATTTGTGGTCATCAATCGATTCTATAGAATGGAAATTTTGGCAGCCTACAATAAGATCATCACAACTGATGCCACTGACAAGATCCTATTCACACATGTTTGGGGTTCATTTTTGGAAACCACAAACTATTATCTCTGATCATGGTAGTCGGTTCCAAAGCACCTTTTGTTCTAGCCTATGGTCAATCATGGACAACAAGCTGACCAAATCAGTTTCCTTCCATCCGCAAACTGATGTAAACACAAAGGTAGTCAACATGATGATTGTCCATATCCTGCGAATGTATAATTCCAAACATCCATGCACATCGGATGAAATCCTTTCTTATGTTCAACATAGCTACAATAGATCCCTCCAAAACTCTATTGGCCACAACCCTTTTTAGATCTATTTGGGGTTCCAACCATTAGCCCCCATTAACATAGATATGACCATTGAAATCACTCAAGAAGAGTCCTCCCATGATCATATAAAGGTTGATCGGAAAACCAATTTTTTTGAGAGAATCTAGCACATCCAACAACAAGTTCATGATATTTTGTAGAAATCCAATGCCAAGTACAAGAAACACCATGATCAACATCGGGTATTGCACAAATTTAAAGTGGGAGATAAGATATGGTTTCATATGCAGAAAGAGGGCCTCACATGACCCCATAGGAAGTTGTGTGCACTCCAATATTGGACTTACACCATCACCAAGGTTGTGGGTGAGAATGATTTTAAATTAAGTATTCCTCCTTTCCTTGGATTGCACCTGTTATTTAATGTGGAATTTCTCCAACCATATTTTCCACCTCTCTTGGACACTTCGGATGCAACTGAGTAGTTGGCCCCTACAAAACTCAATCCTTCCTGCATGAAAAAGGTTATAGTTGATCAGATCATGGAAACCAAGACAAAGGACACCCGCCAATAGAATATCAAACTTTATCAGGTCGTCAAAGCAGGGAATTTTCTTCATCATGGAAAGTGGCTTACCAAGAGTTAGGTTCGACAGAAGTTTTCTCATATGATGCAAGAAGTTGACACAATGGATACCATTTGTTCCTAAGGTGGGAGGAATGATCCAGGTGGATATCGGTGACCACCCACCTATTCCACTAGATCAAATACCAATTTCCATTTTGGCATTTTATTTTTATTTTTTTGGATACTAAACTTTTGGGGTTGTTTTGAGGCCCTAAACAACATATTTTGTTCCCACCACAATCACACTATAGGATTTATCCACAGTGTGACGACAATATGTGCAGTCTTCAAATAGTTCTTTCCAATGAGTTATTTTGTGCCTCAAACAAAGATCGTATGCAAAAGTTATGACCCCAGGAAGTTGATGCACCAAAATACCCCATGGGGGCCCACATAACGTTTGGCGCTTCATCTCCTGGGGTTATTTTTTTGGATGTTTATGGTTTTATCATTTATGATTTATGTTAAAAATTCCTTTGGAGCCTCATTGTAACCAACTTCTTGTGAATGAGCGTAGTCGACACAACTCTTCTCAGAGATAAGATACCACCATTCTATCTCTCTTGTGTGATTTTGCATTTATAGTATTTTGTATTTAAGATAGTCATTAATAGAATCTCATCTTTACTGTATTATTGTTTTCCTTGCCATATCTCTATGTCATTATTTGTTATATCTTTATTATATCTCTTCCTTCATATCATTCCTAAAAGAATCTGGATCAAGAATAAGGGTCCTCCAAGCCTCAAATTGTACTTTCAAGAACTATAAGTTAAAATAACTTAGCATACATTCATGTATTAATAAAACAAAATAGTACACAACTTTAGTGAGTCTCTTGGAAACCAAATGTTTTAGCAAAGTTCAAAACTAGAAATCATATTCTCTCTTTTTTTAAGGTCTTCATATGTTTATGTATATATACATCATGAAATAAAACTAAAATACTATGAATCCTACCTAGATATGTGAATATGATCTTATCCATCTATTCAACTTGAATTCATCATTTGTAGTTCCAAAAAGTACACAAAATTGTGCATGGGTAGATCTAGCTGATTTTCTGCTAAAACTTGGTATTTTCTAGCAATGTAGGCATGTTAATCAGACATTTGTGAGGTGGTTTTCGTGCGTCCAAGAGGACACATTCCATGACATGAAGACAAATAAAAAAACCTAGGTATTCATTTCTTCCAGCTCGACCTGCACATATCTCGATGAACAAGAAATTATAAGAACTGGATTTTTTTAGTAAACAAAACTGAAAAAAATATGAATTTAACTATTTCAAAATGTTGATTTTGGAAAATTAACAATAAAATAAAGATTTACCTAAGTAATACTTGAATGGTATTTATTGTTCTAGGAAGGATGAAAAATATGGCAAGAAGAGAAGATATAAGTGTTGGTTGTGGAGCCTAATTATCATCCTAATTTAGATGTCTTGTTTCAATTGTGTTTGGACCCCATTACCTGACCTAGGGGTGTGGGGGGGATTTCCCCACCACTTCTATCGCCAGGGGATCTAGGGTGGGAAGGATGAGAAATTTTGGATTCCCCTCCTTGGAGGGGCATTAGGGGGCGGTGCCCCTGAAAATTTATTTTGGGAAGAATTTCCTTGTAAAATAGTGTAATTTCATAGTCAACTTGGACTAGTCATTATTAGGTCGCAAATCTAATGGTAGAAGTTATGTTAGGTATTTTTTCCCTGGAAGGAAAACCTCTTTTAAGTATGAGGGAATTGTATTGCGGCAATGTGAGCAAGTGAATTTTTTATTATGAGAGAGGATATTGTGAGAGAAAAAAGGGGAAGTTACAACGGATATGTTGTAGGTTGTATCCCTTCATTTGCTCTATAATAATAAAGGAAGGACTTGACAATTTATCTGGTGGATGTATCCCACACTAGGTGAACAACGTATATATGTGTATCTATTGTATTATATATCTTTTTTGTTATATTTCCACATTTTTTTTATTTTATTGCTCCGCGATCTTGTTTTTATAACAACTGGTATTAGAGTGAAGGGTAACTTGCAGGAAAAGAGGGTTCCTGGTTCAAGTGGGAAAAATGGCGGAAGATGAAAAGTTTAAAGTCGATAAATTTAAGAACCAAAACTATTAGTTATGTAATATGCAAATGGAAGATCATTTATATTAAAAGGATCCTTACCTATCGTCAGGCGGAAAATCAAAGCAATTGGCAAGTATGAAGGATGAAGAATGGAAGATTTTGACAGAAAGGCACTGAGAACGATACGACTATGCCTGGAAGCGTCGGTGGATTTCAATATTTTGAAAGAAAATACAATGAATGATATAATGAATGCATTAGCTAAACTATATGAAAAACCCTCGGCTTCCAACAAGGTATTTCTAATGAAGCAATTATTTAACATGAAGATGTTAGAAGATGGGTCTGTTGTTGATCATTTAAATGAATTCAATATGGTTACTAATCAACTAAGTTCTATAAAAGTGAAATTTGATGATGAGGTTATGGATGTTATAATCTTGTGCTCATTTCTAGAAAGTTGGAATGGCTTGGTCATGTCTAAAAGTAACTCTGTCTTTGGCTCAAACACTAGAATTTGATGATGTTGTTGGTGTTATCCTTAGCGAGTAAATGCGATGGAAAAACACAGGTGAGACATTAGGTAATGCATTGACCATGGAGAACAAGAGAATACAAAAGAAAGGAGGAAAGAGTCAAGGAAAGAATGGGAAGTCTGGGAAGGGAAGATCCAAATCGAGACTAGGAAAGATAGAGAGATGGAATTGTGGGAAGAAAGGACATTTGAATAAAGAACGCAAAGCTCCAAATAAAAAAAAGAGATGGAAAGTAGGAGAAAAACTAGGATGCAAATGTAGCAACATATGTGTTACAATATGCTTTGATTCTTTCTTTAGATAATATTATCGATTCTTGGGTAGTAGATTCATGGGCTTCATTTCATGCCACGCCCCATAAGAAATATTTTTAAGCTTATGTTCAAGGTGATTTTGGACAGGTTTATTTGGGTGGTGATGAACCATGTCAATTTGTTGGAATGGGTAAGGTACAAATAAAATAAAAGAATGGAAACCAATGTTTACTGAAATAGGTGAGACATATACCATATCTGAGAAGAAATCTAATTTCAAGAATATAGTTGGCAAGTGAAGGTTGTATATACGAATTTACAGATAAGGCTTGGAATCTCACTAAAGGATCACTGGTAATGGAAAAAGGAGAGAACGTAGGTACATTTTATTTATGTACTGGTAATGTTGACTCTTAAATCTCTTTAGCTTCTATAGGTCTGGATACAACATTGTGGCATCATAGGCTTGGAGACATGAGTGATAATGGGATGCAGATACTTCACAAAAGGAATTTGTTGCCAGATCTTAAAAAAATTGATTTGGATTTATGTGAGAATTGTATTTATGAAAAACAAAAGAGAGTCATATTTCTCATATTCAGGAAGGAGAAAAAGAGTGAAAAGTTAGATCTTTATCATATATATGTTTTGGTACCAACTAAGGTATCATCTCTTGGTGGATATCATTATTATGTTATTTTTATTGATGATTCAACTAGAAAAACTTGGATTTATTGCATTTGACAAAAATATGATGTGTTTGAAACCTTTAGGAAATGTAAATCTTTGGTTGAGATTGATAATTATTGTTCATACCATGGGATTCATAGAGAGAAGACAGTTCTAGGAACACCACAAGAAAATGTTATGAGAAAGGATGAATAGGTAATCCAGATTATTTTGAGAATGAAATGAAGGTGGAAATATAATAAGAATATACACATATATATTTCTAGAAACACAAAGATACAGGAATGCACAATTTTTATTAATGAAATAAATGTACAGTAACTGTAAAATTACAGAGTGACTAAACTCACTAGAATGGTGGAAACTTATCTCTGAGAAGAGATGTGATGGCTACACTCATTCAAAAGAAGAAGATGATGTTTACAATGAGGCTCTAGAGTCCTTTTTAACATAAATAAAATCCAAAACCTTAACCCCAGAAGATGAAACGCCAAAACGTTTGTGGGCCCCGATGGGGGCAATCGATGCGTCAACATCCCAAGGGCATAATTTTTTTTATATGATCTCTATTTGGGGCGTTCAATACATAATCAAAAAGTTCTATTCGAGAAGTACAACTTCCTCCAAGTTTCAAGGTACGCAATTGGAAACCCTTGACCCCCAAAAGTCCAAAAAATGTCTTTTAGGGCCTTAAAACGACCTCGAAAGTTTGGGACTTGAAAAACTCTAAAAAATTGCCAAATGGAAAACTATTCTTTGAGTGAGTGGAATAGGTGGGTGGCCACCGATTTTCTCTTGGATCAATCCTCCTCTCTTAGGAAGCAATGGTATCGATTGCATGAATTCCCCGGGGAATATTTTGTTGAACCTAAACCTTGGCGAGTTGATTTCCTTGTTGAAGAAGTTGTCCTTCTTAGCTTGTTGAATTTTTTTATGAACCTATTTTTGGAGGGGTTGGATATATTTAACCAATCTATCTGCATGATCTGCTGGAGTGTAGGAGGACTCTGTCGGTGAATATGCAACATGAATAGCATGAAGGGAATTATCATAACTTGGTTTGAATGGGTAGTGTGGAGGCACCCCCATAGGTGTAGTAGGAATATCTTGGTTCTCTTCTACAATCTTGTTGATTTGATTCTATTGGATAGAAGGTTCTTAGGCTGAGGCTTTAGTGGTTGTAGTTTCCTTCTCTTCCAACAAGGTTGTGAAGAGGCTAAACTTTGTGGTATGAGAGATTACTTTTTGGAATGTTTTTTTCAGTACAGTAGTCAAAACTAACTCTGGTATTTTGTAGGGATGACCCCCCAGAGTAACAATGATGCTATAGGGTTAAGAATCATAAACAATATCATTCCTTCACATATATGGTTTTCCTAGCATAACATCATAGACTTCCAGTGGGGAAACAACACACAGTACTTGATCCTTGAAGGGATTGATGTCATATGATAGGAGGCACTATTGGTTGACATGAAAATCGTGTCCCTAGTGGAGCCATCCGATGTTGTATGGCTTCACATGTGTGGTTTTTGACAAATCCAACTTCTTGAAAACCTTTCCTGATATGAGGTTCTTATGCCTTCCACTATCAACAATGAAACGCAGTGGGGTCCCCTTCACCCACATCTGTGAATGGAAAATGTGCTCCCCCTACTCAGGATCCTTTGGTTCTTCTGGTTGTATTGTTTTGGTTGCAACAATAGTAGTGGGTGTTGGATCAATTATCTTTCTCCTTTTATTATTCTCTAAATCAGAGTCTGAGTCGAGGGCCCAAAATTCCAAAAAAGTGTCATTTAGGGCCTCAAAACGACCCCAAAATTCCAAAAAAGTGTCGTTTAGGGACTCAAAAAAAAAATTACCAACTTAACGAGAACTTTTCCGAGTTTTCATTTTTTGAAGGGTCCGATTTTTTACAACATTTTGAAAAATGGTAGTACCGGTAGCACCCCTTTTCATTTTGAGGTAGTTTTTTGATATTTTAAATCTTCTTGTCTATAACAAATCCACATTTTGTTTCTAAAATGCTTATTTTTTGAACTATTTTCAAATTTTCCTAAATCATTTTTTTGTTTGTTTTTTAAATCCTTGTTTTCCATTTATTTTTTTACTAATGTTCTTTTTTATGATTTTTAATGATACTAAAAATGTTATAAAAATCTTATATATGATTTACGTTTTGAAATTAATATTTTTCATACAATTATGTCTCATTATTTAATTCATGGTGACAATTTTTAAATAGTGTAAAATTGTATTTTTAACACTTTATTTTTTCTTCAATACATAGCAAATAATTGTAGTTAAATAACCTATTTTTTGTTTATTTAGCAAAAAAGTATACATTTCAAAGAAATTTATAACAAAAAAAATAAATATTTTGGAAGCGTATTTATGGACAAAATTGAACAAAAAAATGGAAAAATTAATAAAAATTAACATTTTTTATGATATTTTTATAGATTTACAGTAAAAATTTGACAATATTTAATGTCATTTTCTCTAGAATATTAAATCACATAAAAAGAAAAGTAAAAAGAAAATAATAAAACATATTCATCATAAAACAACAATATTGGAATCTTTCCACTATAAATAATGTGTCACATAAAACTTTTTTATGGACGAAATTGAACAAAAAAAAATGGAAACAAATAATAAAATTTAACATTTTTTATGATATTTTTATAGATTTACAGTAAAAATTTGAAAATATTTAATGTCATTTTCTATAGAATATTAAATCACATGAAAATAAAATGATAAAACATATTCATCATAAAAAAAATAGATGCATATTTATTCTTATTTTAAAATATGAAAGTCAAAACATTACAATTATAACTCATACAAATTTTGCAAAATCCAGCATTGTCTTCAAGGACATCCTAAAACTAATCAACAATGTCATAGACCCAAAATTCATCATTCTCAATAGACACACCATCATTTTCTTGGGCATCATTTTGTTCTTCCATTGGCTCATTTGGCTCATGTTGCTCTTCCATTGAGTTATTAATATCCACAAGTTCTCCAAAGTGATCTTTTCCAAGCAGACCTCTTAATGGTACTTGAGGTTCATGTGATATATTTTCCACCTTTGAGTTATTAAAATATCCTTTTCTCAAGCCAATTTCTTGCATTTCATCTAGAAGAGCTCGAATAGCATTAATTCTTTGTTGAATAAAACTGCATTGCACTACGTCATTTTCAATGGCTATGCAATTCATTCCTTTTCATAAGCAACATGATAATGTTGTACCTAATCACCAAATACAAAATAAATAATTAAAGTAAATAATTTTAAAACAACATAATTAAAAATAATAAAGAGTGAAGTATGATTTCATAAATGTTATATCATAAATCTTACCTGAACCAGAGAACAAATCCAAAACCCAATCTCCTTCATTTGAAAATGTATCTATAAGATAATTAATTAGTGCTTGTGTATTTTCATAAATGTTAACGATCTATCCTTTGAAATCATTTTCCTCATATGTTAGATTTCTAGCCACAACATTGTAAACCAATAAACTACTAGTCTTCTTTCCATCGTTTACATTGTAAAGAATAGATTCATAGGTATCACCTTTTGTCCATCTTGCAAGATGTATACTTTCAATATCATGTGTAAATGATTCACTATTGGAGCTATGAATATTAGGTTTTTTCCTATAACATAAATAAATACAAATTCAATTAACTTGTGAATTAATAAAATAGATTTCTAATTTTAATTGCTAAACATACAATTTCAATATCTTACCAATAAAGCTGCATTCTTGTATTTTATTTTCCCTTGAAACTTGATTGTACTAATCCTTGTTGTGTGTTTGAATGAAAAACCAAAAATATCCAAAATGGTGATGTTGTGACTTCCAGAAATCCCATAACCACTTTATTGAAAGATTGGCAAGCTCAGTATCATATTCAATGTTTTGGATATTATAAACATGAGGGATATCTGCAATAACTAGGGAGTATTCCTTTTTAGGAATAAGATTTTCAATTTTTTCACAATCCCCTAATATCACTTTATATTGAACAATGTCAAGCCCATTCCAAATGTAGTGATCAAAGGGTCATCAAGATCAACATTTTGAAGACGTCGCCTTCTTTCTCTTTCAAACTTAGCTTTTTGAATATAACTTTTGAAGGTTTCAGGTATTGTATTTATATTCTTCTTTGACCTCTTTAAAGAAAAAAAAAAACATATAATTATATATCTGTAACTAATAAAATCGAAATAAATTAACATACAAATGAATAAAATGAATGTAATAAATTAACATACCTTTTTGAATGCAACACAGAATTGACTTAATGTTTTTGAAGATATTGCATCTGGATAGTTGAGTCTAACATCCTCTCAACTCTACTCATTCAACATCTTAACCATTTCCTCTTGTATTATGATATAAACCTTGTGACTAAATAAATAAAAAAGTTGATGTTATAATCATATATAGAATAAAATACATTCTTATGTTATATAGAAACAATTAATTTTTAATCATAACATAAATAAGAAATAACACAACAAACTTACTTTTTAAATTCATCACACATTTCCTCCATTGATAATTCACCTAACCTTACACGTGATAATATAGCTATGAAATGTTTATCATCCTTCACTCCTTGCATCGTTCTCCAAGGCGTTATAGTCATATCATCTGACAGATTTTTTATTTCATGACCTTTCTTATTTGTGCTACCTATTAAGGGTTTACACTTCCTGACCTTCTGATTTTTTATACTAATATTTTCCCATAGGTTGAATATCTCATCTACCAAAGCCCATATCTATCCAGTTTTAAATCCCAATTGGAAATAACTATCCACAACTATGAATGCATCACTTCCTTTTCGATTTTTTACTTTTACACTTTCTTCATCAATAGGGAAGCCTATTTCCATACAACATTCCTTTCTAAACTTTGCATCAAATTTTGATCTATCCCCACCACATATTACAAAAAACTCATTATGGATAAATCTCACTCTCTGAATGAAAATCATGGATATCCTGTACGCATTATCTGTGTTATGATCCCATGCCAATAACTTTTCTTATCCATTTGTTAAACCAACATAAATTACACATCTGATTGTCTCAAAGAGAGGGTTATTGGAATAGTCTTGCATCAATTCTCTTCTAGCCTCTGCAGAATGATTTCTTCCAATCACATAGTATTTATACTCAAAATATTTTGACCTATCAAATGCATCCTTGGTAGGAACTTCCATTGGGTCAACAAGAACTAAGTAGTCAATCACATGTGCATATGGATTGTGCTTAATCATTGCTTTTAAGTTTTGGATATGTAACTGATGTAGTTTTCTAATTTGGTATTTTTCTTGGCCTTCTGTGGTTTTATATAACCTCTTCACATTCAATAGAAATTTATGGACCTCATCAACCAAATTGTTCCTCCTTAGTCGATCTTGAATGGTATTTTATGTTGTTTTGATAATACCATCTTCTAGATCAGCACCGGGTGCTATTATTTCTCTGCTACCTTTGGGACTTTCGTCATGATATTCAAAGGTAACTATCAATTCTTCTTCATCAAAAACCTATTCTTTCCTCTTTTTACGATTTAAATGAGTTTCATCTAACTCAATAATCTCTTCATAATCACTAGGAATGAAATCATCATTTTCCATACCTCTTTTGTGCTTATGTTGTTTAGTCTTCTTTTGAGGAATAGAGGTAACCTCATTGGCATTAATCTCAGTGACATATTCATCTGTAGTTTCCATATCTTCAAATGTAATGCGTTTATCCTTTCTAAAATGATGACTTGTATTTCTTCTTTGTTGTTCTTCTCTGTTTTCTGGTGCAACTTCAACTTCCATTACTCTTTGCGTCTTTTTCCTTCCTTCCTGTGAATTATCAATATGAAAGGAATTGACGACTTCCATGATATTTCTCTTTGTAGAATAAATCCCCACCAACATCTCTGAAAGGCACCTAGAAAAATACTGTAAAAATAAAATACATAATTTCCATTGTTAAATAAGATTTAACAATTATCATGAAATTTATAATAATACATGCAAAAAAAATAAGAACAAGAAAACTTACATTTCCCATTTGAATGTCTGTCACGATCATTGCACATAATTCTGTGAATTTTCTTCCTTTTTATAATTTCTCATATTCAAACAATATCTAATATTGAGATATGTCTTTGATTGTTTCACTAGTGCATAAACAATATATGTTCCTAGCACCAAACATATATCTTGTAACAAGACAAGTGACTAATAGCTTGCTTGGACATGTTCAAATTTAGCGCAATAAAAAATTATTTGTTCTCCATTGGTGGCTTGTTTATCTTTAAGATACCAAGAATGCTCCATTCTACTCTCACCATTGACAATTTTCCACTCTCTAACATTCTTCATTGCTCTTGTGACCTCATTTTCTAGGCTAACATTTTGTTGGGTAACATGCATGGAGGTCCGAATTGGGCTTTTGGATGTCATTACTGCAGGTATATATTCACAAAGATTTTCTTTCTTTCCATTTTTCCTAAATAAAAAATACAAAATAAAAATTATTTAAGGAAAAATAAAATGTATTTTGTTTATGGAAAAAATCTAAAGTTAAATTAAAAGTATCTAAAAACTTACGTTTTCAAAAAAAAATAAAAATTACTAAATTAAAAATCATATAAAAAAATAAAAACCCAAAACACTTATTAAAAACAAAAACCACATAAAAACAAAAATTAAAAAACAAAAGTTAAAAGACAAAAATTAAAACAAAATTAAAAAAGAAAAAAATAAAAAATAATTTTAAATCTTTTAAATTAAAATTAATTTTAATTAAAAACCTATCCCTCTTTTTTACAATGAAATTGACATTTTACCATTTAAAATTATAAATTACATTGAACATTCCTTTTAAAAGGACTTATCCCTTTCTAAAATGGAAATTCAAAAATAAAAATAATTGTTATAACCTAAAATAGTAATAATTGTTGTAACCTTAGAAGCCTGGATGGCTTAGAGAAGTGGATGACTTATAATACTATTTAATAAAATTTTGTGAAAATGAAATTATAATATTAATAATTTAAATAAAATCTTACATACATCACATGGGACTTGGCCACACGGGAGTAGGGGGAAATGCCCGACATTGCCCCTATCGGATAATAAACAATTATCATAATCTCCATATGCATATTTTAAATATTTTAAATTAAAATTAATTTTAATTAAAAACCAACCCCTCTTTTTTAAAATAAAATATTTTACCATTTAAAATTATATATTACATTAAACATTCCTTTCTTTTAAAATGAATTATCCCTTTCTAAAATGAAAATTCAAAAATAAAAATAATTGTTATAACCTGAAGTAGTAATAATTGATGTAATAATTGATGTAACGTTAGAAGAACACTAGAATAGTGGATGGCTTAGAGCACTGAATGACTTATGCAATATTGAGCTCATAATTTTAATAACTTCAACTATTAATAATTTTAATAAGATTTAATAAAATGGTGTGATAATAAAATTATAATATTAATAATTAAAATAAAATCTTATATACATCATATGGGACTTCGCGGCTTGGGAGCCTTCGATAATAAACAAAAAAAAATGAACATTTTCTTTTAAAAGGTCTCTCTTTCTAAAATAGAAATTCAAAAATAAAAATAATTGTTATAACCTAAAGTAGTAATAATTCTTGTAACCTTAGAATCACACTAGAGTAGTGGATGGCTTAGAGCAGTGGATGACTTATGCAATACCAAGCTCATAATTTTAATAACTTCAACTAACCTAAAGTAGTAATAATTTTTGTAACCTTAGAAGAACACTAGAGTAGTGGATGGATGAGAGTATGCAATACTGAGCTCATAATTTTAATAACTTCAACTATTAATAATTTTAATAAGATTTAATAAAATTACCTGATAATGAAATTATAATATTAATAATTTAAATAAAATCTTACGTACATCACATGGGACTTGGCAGTGCCGAGGCCCCTGGAATTGCCCTCTCTCATAATAAACAATTATCATAATCTCCAGATACATATGTTTAGAGTAAAAAACAAAAAACAAAATACTAAAGTAAAAATCATATAAAAAAATTCAAAACCCAAAACACTTCTTAAAAAACAAAAACCACATTAAAAAACAAAAATTTAAAAACAAAATTTAAAACGAAACCAAAAAAAATAAAAATAAAAATTATTTTTAAATCTTTTAAATTAAAATTAATTTTAATTAAAAACCTATCACTCTTTTTTAAAATGGAAATAGACATTTTACCATTTAAAATTATAAATTACATTGAACATTCCTTTCTTTTAAAAGGACTTATCCCTTTCTACAATGAGTTATCCCTTTCTAAAATGGAAATTCAAAAATAAAAATAATTGTTATAACATAAAGTAGTAATAATTGTTGTAACCTTGGAAGCACACTAGAGTAGTGGAAGACTTATGCAATAATAAGATCATAATTTTAATAACTTCAACTTTTAATAAGATTTAATAAAATTGTGTAATAATGAAATTATAATATTAATAATTTAAATAAAATCTTACATACATCACAGGGGGCCTAACATCACCCTCTTGGATAATAAACAATTATCATAATATCCAGATACATATGTTTAAGGTTATGCATATGTTTATAGTAAAAAACACAAAAGAAAATACTAAAGTAAAAATCATATAAAAAAATCAAAACCCAAAACACTTCTTAAAAAAAAAACATATAAAAAACAATAATTAAAACAAAACATATAAAAAACAATAATTAAAACAAAACAAAAAAATTAAATCTAAAATTAATTTGAAATATTTTAAATTAAAATTATTTTTAATTAAAACCTAATCGACATTTTATCATTTAAAATTATAAATTACATTGAACATTCCTTAACTTATCCATTTCTAAAATGACTTACCCCTTTCTAAAAGGGAAATTCTTGTGTGATAATGAAATTATAATATTAATAATTTAAATAAAATCTTACATACATGACATGAGACTTGGTGGACTTAATTTTAATAAGATAATAAGATTAATTTTTTTTTTCTTACAAGATGTAAAATTTAAAAAAAATTGATATTGGCATATTGCTCCAAGTTGCTCAATAGTTGATGCGATGTAACAACACAAAACAAGAGTGTGTATATACCAATTACTATAGCACTTGTTAGTTAGTTTAGTGCATATGGGATAAATCAAATAGAAGGAGATTATGTATATATATCAAATATTATATAAACCATCTCTATGTTTAATTAATGTGGGATAAATTAAAAAAGATAAAACATAATGTAATTAATTAATTTATGATGATTAATATTGAAGGTAAAATATTGAGGAAGCTTTAGGGAAAAATTGTTGGGGAA
>CBVK0102535633.1:0-23909 GCA_900067695.1 Picea abies | reverse complement strand
TTAAAATATATCATGTGCATAATGAGACAAAAGTCAATTTTCATACCTCTAGAATAGAGTAGTCTAAACGTTCAACCTTTTGGGGGTTTTGCCCAAATCCAGTGATGAATGGTTGGATCTGCAGATTTGAGTGGCTAAGTTTGTATAATCCAAGTGCCCCAGGGGTTTTGCAGCACGCTGAATCCATTTATGCATTCAGAAAGACAATTCAAACAACAAAAAATAGAGATTTTGTCCAAATTTACATCATCGGATTCCAACCAATTCCTGCCAGAAAACCCAAAAGGTAGAACGTTTAGCCAACGCCCTTTAGAATATGCATATACCTTCATAATTTCATACCAAAGAAAATCGCCTTCATGAAAAACAATGCACCTTGTGTATTGGCTTGGGGCGTCACTGCCTTGAACTAACCCTCCTTTTGTATGGTTGGGGGAGCGTTGCCCAGCGCTCCTTACGGATGTCTTGGGGCTCCTTATGGATGTCTTGGGGAGCATCAATATCTTAGATTTTTTGATTTCACAAGTGTGGGGAGCGTTAACGCTCTTGTAACTAAGCTTAGGGAGCGTTAGAGACACCACTAACGCTCCTCTGTCTTCAACAACTTCAACAAAAAAGATCTGGCTTGAATATTTCTTTGCTCCATAAAATTGCAGCTCTGATATCTAACGATCGGATTCTCTTCTCCTTCGCTCTCAGATCCTTCAACTTTGTGCTCTAATACCACTTGTTAGGCAGCGGAAGCATAAACAGAGCAATATTTTAATAGCAAAGAAAACAAGACATAGCAATCACATCAATTGAACACAATTGTTTACATGGAAACCCTTTTAAGGGAAAAAACCACGGGGCAATGATAATCAATATTCTTATTATTCAAGGGAAAATTACAGCAGCCAACCACAAGCTTACAATCTTCCTCACACCTCTTTCCCACACACTGCACTACACTACATTGCTACTCAACACCTCTACGGCTACGCGTTATATAGGATCTGATAAACAATTAGACAAATTGACTACAATCTGATCCACCAATTACAAAACCTGTTCATTGCAGTGTGCATGCATGTACATTCTAATTTTAAATGATCTTGTGTACATACATCGACATAAAAAATTAATTGGCAGTTTCAACCCCTCTTAGTGTTCAGATGTGACAATTTGGGAATAATGTAAATGTTATTCAACATAATGTATCTTTGAGTTTATCACATGTAAAAGGAAAATAGTAAAAAAATGCTATGAATTTATTTTCTGCTTTGCTCAAGGCTCTGAACAAGTGTCAACATGGAGAGATTGTAAGAGGGAAGGTGCATGGCCAAGATGCCATAGAATTCTTTGAAATGGGGCCAAGAATTTGGCTGTTAGATTTGGAATTTTTCCCCGGTTCTGAAAGATGAATAAAATGCATTGGGTATTTTGTTTGGGCAATGAATAACATACATTGCCAAGGAAAAATTGAATCCTTGTTGTAGATGAAGTGATGGCATCAATACACAATGCTACACATGGCATACTCCATACCATAATGAACCATGCTTTTGGTGCACACGGGCCTGAAAATGTGCCTTCTAATATTTTCATAAAATTATTTGTTTACTTGTTTGGAATGGTTCATCAATTTCCACCAAAATGAGTTTTGATAGATTGATTATTGTTGAGATTTTAAGTAAAGCGTCATGTAAAATCTTTGTGCAACTTTGTGATGGTTGATTAAAGGATTATCCAATTTCAACTATTAATATTTATAATTTCAATTAATATTTATAATTTCAACGTTTTTTTTTTTTTTTTTTTTTTTAATTTAGAAATGGATTTTTGGTAAAACCGGAAAAAAAAAAACATGATTAAAATTTTTATAAAAAATCAAATGTTTAGACTAGGTTCATTTATTACTTGTATAGAATAAAAATATATATATATATGATTTTGGAATGGATGAAGAGTCTTTTACTTTTGGGCATTGATGTTAAAATTTTTTAATTTTTTAATTATTTATGATAATTATTAGTAGTTGTCTAAGTTTTGGGTTTTTTTTGGATTCTTATGACAATTTTCTATTGTTTAAATTGCATTTTTAAATGCATAAATGGATTCACTTTGCTGAAAAACCCTTAGGAAACTAGGATTATGCAGAATTAACCACTCAAATATGTAGATCCAGCAATTGTTGGATTTCAAACAAATATCCCCCCAAAAAACCAAAACATAGAAAGTTTAAACTACAACAAATCATTATGCATTCAAGATAAAGATATTAGATTCATAAGTGATGCTTATAAGTTCGGATGTAAAAATTAATATCTTAAATTTTTTAAAGTATGATTAGTTTTATATTTTATTTATGGAAAATGATCATCAATATTAAAATGTAAAACTAGTTTTTTTAAATTTGTCCTCTTTAGTTCTTACTCATATGCCTATGGTCCACCAACATGTCTCAATCCATTTTTTGTGGTTAAATAATAAATAAGGTCGTAGTATAAACTTCTAAGAAATGACTATTTTTAGGTGGTATTTTCCAAGGACATTTACCTTAAATCCAACTAGAAATTGTTAGATCTGCAGATTTGAGTGATTATTTCTCTAAAATCCGAGTGCCCTGGAGGTTTTTCAGGGTGAATCCATTTGTGCATTCAAAAATGGATTTTAAATAACAAAAAATAGTGATTTCATGGAAATTTATATAGTCGGATTCCCTAAAAAAAATAATTTTTTATAACAGTTAGACAACATCATTCCATAAATGAGTTATTAAGATAATTCTTTCTAATACTAAGGTGCTTTATAATGGAATTTTTATTTTAAATATAAAATAGTTTATCATAATAATAGTTTTTTAAAAGAAAATAATTGAAAGCAATAAATTAGGAATATTCTTAATAGTTTAAAAGTACATATACTTAGTTTTGAAGTATGATCTAAAATTGTTTTTTATTAGCTAAGGAAACAAGTTAATGACTCAATACTTAGGACTTTTGGCAAGAGTGGACCATCGGATCATCTTAGGTGGTCAGGGTTTGTCTACACATGATGATTTTGTTGCACGTTGATGTCTTGAGATTGTGTCAATAGAGGCTAGGCCACTAGCCATAGGTATTGTAAGCTATTTTTCACTTTTGAAAAAAAAGAAAAAAAAAAAAGAAAAGAAAAACAAAAGCACGTAGATTCAAAGAATCATTCCTGTTGGGCACGTGGTTAAAGTGCAATTGAGTTCTAGTACCCGGGTTTCATGTATGAGGCTAAAGGCTAGGTGCTTCTGGATACCACATGACCCCACTTTGGTAGCCTCGGTGATGATTAGATAAGACACTGAGTATCTAATGGATACTATTGATTTGTTGAAACTACCTTTTGGTCTTGGAGTTGGACCTAAAATTGCTTCTGATTGGCTAAGAGTTTGTCTTCCTCGAACATAAGGAAACAAGTTAATGGCCCAAAACTCAGAGGCATCTGGTAGGAGTGGAAGTTTGCACCCTTACGGACCACCTGTGGGTTATTTTAGGTGGCAAGACTTTGTTTATACATGATGATTTAATTGCACATTGAGGTCTTGAGATCATAGTTATAAGAACCGTACCAGTGACCAAACCGATCTACCCAAAAGATGTGAACCAAACTGGAATCGGAAAAAAGCCGAACAAAAAAACCGATTGACCAAAAACTACATAAAATATTCAAATTTTGAAAAAGAAAAAAGTATTCATGTGCATCCATATGAATCCAAAGCATTTATACAAAAATATGCAAATTTTCTCATTTATATAGCAAGTAAGAGTGCATATAATCAAAATAACATCGAGTGCAATACATATATGAACAAAAATACATCAACAAAGAGGTTCTAAATGGCCTCTCTAAGAGTCCAAAAATAAACATAGTGTGATACTAGATACTACTAATCATCATAATCATCGTCCTCCTCATCCTCAATATGAATAGACCCTACAGTGGAATTTTGGTTTGATTCCCTTGACCCTGAAGGTATTCATACCTCTGGCTATGGAAGTGGGTCCAAGTCCATCCAATAAAGGTATTCATTGTCAAATGTTGGTGCATGACTATCCACAACCCTAGGGTTAGGTAATATCACCCCCTTCTATTAAACAATTGTTACTTAAAAATCACCCCCTTCTATTAAACAATTGTTACTTAAAAAAAAAAAAACAATTTCGTGGATCAATGACGCGTCATACGGAACTGACCGATTCCTATACAAAACTAGCTGGTTCAGTACCAAACCGGAAAAAAATGATTCGGGAGGGAAATTTGAACCGATTTTTCCCCAAAATCAGTTGGATCGACTGATTCCACCGGTTCCAAACAGTTTTGATAACACTGCTTGAAATTGCATCAATAAAAACTAGGCTAATAGCCTTGAGTATTGTATATTTTTTCTTGCTTTGGAAAAAAAGAACTTGAAAAATATTACTATATGCTTTGATTTTCATTCTCCAACATAAATGCATGAATATCATAGATTTTTTCCTACTTTAAAAAGATTCAAAAAATTATTACTATATGTGTTGATCTTCATTCTCAAACATAAATGCACTCTTTTTTTTCTCCAAAAAATTCACTTTATATTAGAGATGTAATATAAAATGTTCTTCAACTAGAAAGTCATTACAAAACAGAGTTTCTCAGGACCAATCAACGATAACACTCAGCTCCCATTCTCCATGATCCCATCTCCGGGGAGGAGTAGAGCCACAAAAAGATATGTATCGAAAGATTCATCTAGGGGACTGTCAGTAGATGAGTTCACCCTCCTAAGATATGAACATCAGAGAGCCCAAAAAAATCTCAACACGTCTCAGCGAAAAAAGATAGCATCACACAACATTCAAACAACAGAACAACTAGTAAAGGTCTAAGAAAAGGTGAGGCCCTTCATGCTTCTCAACACATTGATAGAAAGTGAGATTCCCTAGGGTTTTGTTTAGCGCCAGCTTTGATAGGATATCCACTTCTTGATTTCCTTCTATTTATACATGATCGAAGGTGATTTTTTGAAAGGAAGAGATTAATGTACTTACTCGGTCCTTCCAACAATCTAATGAGATAACCTGAAGTCGGACTTTACCTTGCATCCAGTCTATAATAATCTTCGAATCACCTAAAATGTGTATTGAATGTAAGGACAACCTATTTACCAAGGTAAGCAGTGCCCATGCTCCGAGAAATTCCTCTCTTGTGTTAGAGCCTGGACTGCAATTTAAGAACCAATTGTAGCTGCAGTACTCACTAATTTTTATTACCCCACCTGCTCCATTGTTTAATCTGGACGAAGCGACCGCTCCATCGAACCATCCAACAATACTGCCCATGTTTGTATGAGTAGATCCATATCTCCACATAGAGGCTATCTTTATTTGAGTGTGTTATTTCAAAGCCAATAGCGATAAATGAGTGACCTTCAGTGCGAAGGAATTTTGTCTTCAAAAATGGTTTGGTTCCGTTCCCTCCACAGACTCCAACACGTCAAGGCTGGTAAAGACTGCAGCTTTGGGTTTGTAACACTCCAACGCTTAAAACATTCATTAATATTGTTTCCTATATAGTTTTCGTCAAAGTTTAAAGTCGATTTAAGCTTCATCCAAATGTCCATCGTGAAAGCACAGTCCAGGAATAAATTTTGAGTGGTTTCTTTGCTCCTTTTACATAAAATACATATGCTTGGACCCCTATAACCTCTGCGTTGAAGATTCCCCCAGGTCAACAATTTTTTCTTTGTTAATAACCATAAAAATAGTTTGACCTTCAGAGCCACATTCCAACCCCATAACACCATCCGCCATCCACCCGCTTTGTAAATCCATTTCAAATATATGTTCTTAATCGTTATCATTCCTGACTGGTTACCACCCGATCATTTTAGGGAGTCTGATTTTGACTGTATGAGAACATTGTTATTGATGAGTTCATGTATGTAGAGATTACACTCCGCCTGTAGGTGCCCTGTCAAATCAAGATCCTCACTTGTGTACCAATTCGAACTGATCCTCCCCACTTGTGGATTTTTCTAAGCTTGAAAGAGATAGTATATCCCTTTTCTGTTTAAAGTAGCAATCAATTATATCGACAGAATGGCCGCATCCACCATATCCAAGATGCAATATTTACCTATGGAAATGGAGGTTCCATCCCTAGGGCTCCACACAATCCAATGTAATAGCAGATGAATAGATTTCAGAAGGTATAACCATGTCTGTGAACCTATTTCCTTGTGGATATCCACGGTGCGAAGCCAACGTTGGAATGATACATACGGAAAGTATTTCTCCTTTAACACTCGCTGCCATAAACCATATTTCATTAAATCCCTCTAAAGACTGTGGGCCACCAACGCTCTGCTAAACCCTGCCAAATTTATCAATCCCCAACCCCCAAGGTGCTTAGGCCTAGCGATCAACTGCCAATTGCAGAGGTGGTAGTTCTTCTTAATCTGGCAGTCTGACCACAGAAAGTTAAAGATAATTTGGCATATTTTGTTTTGGATTGTAGCAGGAAATCTCACTAAGGTCAACCAATAGATAGGTTGAGATTCAAGAACTGATTTGATCAAGACCAAGCGTCCCCCTAGTGACAACCACCTTCAGCACCAGTGCCTAATTCTCTTTTCATACTTTTCAACCAGCCATTGCCAATCATTTGAACAATATCTATCAATCTTTAGAAAAAAACCGAGGTATTGAAACCCCTCGAAGAGATCTGTAGTATTGTAAGTAAAGACAAATTTCAGAGATTCCAACATGGAAGGGTTAACGCCATAGTAGTGAAAGGTAGTTTTTTGAGTGTTGATCCGGAGACCGGAGGCATTACAGAAATGCTTAAGTATCCTACCGATCTCTTTCCTTTCTACTAAAGTACCAGAAGTCATAAGAAGAATGTCATCTACAGCCAGTAGATGAAGGATTTTTATAAAACGAGAAACTTTGATACCTGAAAGATGTCCAGCCTCTTGGTTGCATTTTAACGCTAGACTCAAAGCCTCCATAATGATAATAAAGAGAAGTGATGACAGCGAACATCCCTGTCTGAGCCCCCTACCACTGCTAAAGAAATCTGAGGGCTCTCTGTTGATGAGGATGATGAAAGAGGCCGACGAAACACAACCCAAAATCTAGTTTGGCATTGGCATCCCAAAGCCACATTGTAGTAAGACCAACCTGAGGAAATCCCAACTTATGCAATCGTATTCTTTTCTTAGATCAATTTTGAGAATTAAAGCCTGAAGTTTTTTTTCTTTGATGTTGTGAATGCACTCCTGAGCAATCCCAATCGCATCATTAATTTTCTTGCCTTTCAATAAACCAAACTATTCCTCAGATAACGACCGAGAAAGGATCGGTCTCAATCTCTGAGCTATAATCTTAGAGATCACTTTATAACACAAGTTGCATAATTCTATCGGGCGAAAATCCCCAAAGTTTGTCAGGCCATTTACCTTAGGAATGAGAGAAATGAAGGAAGAATTCAGAGACTTGATTACCTCTCCTTTAATGCGTGATTCTTTGACAACTCCCATCAAATCTTTGGCAACCAAGTCATAGAAGAAAATTAAAAATTCCACACTCCAACCATCGGGCCCCAGGACTTTTTCTTTGGGAAAGCCTTTTAAAACCTCTAAAACTTCTTTAGCAGAAACAGGCTTCTCAAGGGCCACTAACTCTTCATCTAAGACCATCCTAAGAAACAATCTTACAAATTTCACTTGATCTACAATCATATTCTCAACGGGTTCTTGATAGAAAGAGCTAAAATACCTTTTAGCTTATTTCTTTAAGGCCTCCTACCCTTGAAGAATATGGCCAAGTTCATCTTTGATCTCCCACATAATTTTTTTGTTGCGCCTGTAGCTAGTGAAGTGGTGAAAGTACTTTGTGTTGCTATCACCACAGTGGATCCAAACTGCTCTACTCTTCAACCTCCAGTGTGCCTCTTCCTCCATCATCAATTTGTTTCATTCCTCTTCCAAAGCTTTCAGCTGTGACCCCGCTTCAATGCTTAAAGCCGCCTCCCATCTTTCCTTTGTAAGTGTAGTGATCTGTTCCTCTAGAGAAATAAGGGCCCAGTTTTCAACTCTTTTTTTCTCTCGTATCCATGACTTTAATCTGACCTTAATATTATGTAGTTTTTGGGCAAGTCTTCTTTGGGCCCCTATGACACCACTACCCTGTACAGAACTTCATTCCGCCTTAACTAAGTCCCCAAAAGTAGCTTCACCTATAAATGCTGGATTAAATTTAAATGGAGAAGCAACTGATAAATCACCTCTTTCAATTTGTAAAAAAAACGGCGAGTGATCCTAAAAGTATGGATGAACAACCCATGATCGGAACCTAGCTGAATTGACCAAGAGCCCATCCGACGCATAAATCCTGTCAAGCTGCTTCTGAATAATTTGAGCCCCACTCCTACCATTACGCTAGGTAGGCACAAGGTCTATTGGTTGTACATCCACCATATTATTTTTGTCAAAAAGATTTAAAAAAAACATCCAATGGATCGGGTAATGCGGCAGCTCCCCAGAGTTCATCAATACTGGTTGTAAAGTTTAAATCGCCAGCTATAATGAGGTCGTCTCGATCCAAAATGCCTCTTGATTCCACCAACTCGCAAAACTGTCTTCTCCCTGAGCATGGTCCATAGGCATTTAAGAAAGAAATCCTTCTATCATCTGGTAAGTGGATGCCTGTTAACAAAATACCACCAGCACAAAGGTGTGACTGTAAATCAAAGACATAAAGGTTCCAAGCAGCCAACAAACTGCCCAAATTCCCAACAGAACTGACAGTCGAAATCATCCAAAACGAAACATAAATGCACTTATATACATAATTATTCAACTTTTAAATTAGAATATTTTCATAAATTTACTTATGCAATCTTCATTCTCAAACATGAATACACTTATGTACATAGTTATTCAACTTTTAAATCAAAATGTTTATATAAATTAAATCATACTTCATTCTCAAACATGAATACACTTATATACATAGTTATTCAACTTTTAAATCAAAATGTTTATATAAATTAAATCATACTTTGATGAAGTTAATCATTTAAACTCTACCCAACATGAATATAATGATTGTGTAACTATTGTTTTATTTTTTAATTTACTATTTTATGCACCAATCAAAAAAATGTAAATACAAATTTTTTCCCTTAATTTTTTTTTTCCATTCTTTAAGAGATGTGTGTCCTCTAAATGAGGATAGGGAATAATGAAGTTGAATGAATATCAAGCTATGTTATAGCGAAAGCATTTAATGATTAGAATGTAAAGGAAATACAATTTTTTTCCCTTAAATTTTTTTTCCATTCTTTAAGAGAGATGTGTATCCTCTAAGTGAAAGTGAGGATAGGGAATAATGAAGTTGAATGAATATCAAGCTATGTTACAGCAAAATCATGTAATGATTAGAATGTAAAGGAAAAACAAAATGAATAAGCACCAAACAAAATTGATTGTAATCAAATAACAATTCCAATCACATGAAGATGTAATAGGTGGGGATAGGGAATAATAAAGTTGATTGAATATCAAGTTATGTTATGGTGAAAGTATGTAATAACTAGAATGTAAAGGAAAAACAAAATGCATAAACTATTAAACAAAACAAAATTGGTTGTAATAAAAACAATAATTTCAATTACATAAAGATGTAAGTTAAATTCAAATTATTATATAAGTTAAATTCAAATTTTGATAATAGAGATATTCAAAGAAAAAATTCTAGTGTATTGACTAGTGATTTCAAAGTTTGTGAGCAAAAATTCAAACATAGGTGAATTGAGTTGATGGATTTGAATATAGTACATAGAGAAATGAAGATCGAACAAAGTATTCAAAACCTTTTCATCAGATCTGAGTGAATGATGCGATGATCTATTTTATCTGCGCAGTAGATAGTGGTTAAATATTGATGAACTATCGGTGCTAAGTGCTCTGTTAAGTATTAAAATCACAGATCTGTTTCCCAGCTAAGGTTGCAGACACCTGAGTCCTACAACCACCCCTTCCTCTACCTCGGGTGAGACTTCATCTGCTTCGCAGGTGTTGCCAAAAGGGCCGATAGTTAGGGTTTTGTTCATGCATTGTTGTAGCGTTGAACCGTGGGTCTGCCCTGTGCCAACAATAACCCTTAATGAACTTCCTCTAGTTCTTGTATGACAAAATATTTCTCTCAACTGTCTGAATGATGTGGATATCTATAATTCCAAAATCACTGCAATCTTGGTAAGATCTAGTAGTAATCCTTGCTTACATACCACATGGCCCAACAAAATTCCAAAAGGCGCACAGAAAATACATTTCTTCAAATTCAGTGAAATATGACATTGTCTACACCTATCCAACATTAACCTAAGTACTTCTATGTGATATTTCAATAGACTAAACAGATTCCAATCATTTAAGTAAAATTCAAGGAACTTATGAATAAATTGCAAAATTTGGGACAACTACTCTTGAAAAACCTACAGGTGCATTCTTCAGTCCAAAAGGAATTATTGTGTATTGATAGCTTCCCCACTCTGTTGAAAAAGTAGTCTTATATATGTCTTCCTACACAATCATAATCTGGTGATATTGTAAAAATTCATATGTGAAAGAATAGGCCTAATGTCCTCCTATATTCTCTAACACTTCATCTATAAAAGGTGTTGGAAATGGATCATGAAAACATGCATCCTTTAGTTTCCTTAGGTCTACACAAATCCTCGTTCCCCATGTCTTCTTATTTTTCACTACCATTGGACTTATCCATTCTGATTCCATGATCGGCTCAATGATTCTAGCTTCTAACATTCAGTCTAGCTTTACCTTTACTTTCTCTTTATATTTCATATTCAATCTGTAAGGTCTTTGTCTTACTAGCTTAGCACCTGGTTGCAAAGAGATATTCATTTCTCCTAACTCCCCAACTATCCCTTTCATTTTTGAGAATGTATTTGGGAATATATCATGATACTCACGCAGTAAATCTGCAATCTTCTCCACAGTTTCATCATTCCAGTAATCGCCTATCTGTGTAAACTTTGGATTTTATTTTGTCCCAACATTTAGCTTTAGTGTATTTAGTGGTTGTGCATACACAACAGATTCAAGCTCAGGTCCTTCTACTACATGTTCCCCCTCAATTTCAGGTACTTTTATATTCCTTGGATCTTCCTCGTCTTGTTCTTCTTTAGCAACATTATAACATTTCAGTAATTCATGAACAATCATAGAAGCTCTGTGTGCACTACACACAAGAACTACCTCCATCGACCCTTCTTCTAAAAAGATCTTGGTTCTCATGGCTTGCAAAGCTGCATCTAGTAATTGTGATTCATGTTCAAATGTAAATGTTACCTTAAACCTTTGAAGTAGTTGGTCCCAATTCATTGTTTCTCTGTGCATTTTTAGTTCTAGGTAATAATTCTTAGGAGTTGTATAAAATGTATGTATAAACATGTGCATTCATTCCTTCTTCAAGGTCGAACTTCATATGTTTCTGAACAGTTCAACATATTCTATTAGATCACCTACCCCTTTATACTTTTTCACAATATACTTCACCTCGATACTGAATCTAACTTGCATCAATATTTTATACTATCGCCAGTCTTATATTCCTTCTTTGTGTGCATCCCACCATCTGGTTGGAGTGGCCTTCAAGGCAATGTCTGATGCCAACGGTCTTTGTTGTTCGGGTATCTGCAACTTAAACGCCCTTACAAAAGATTCTATGTTAGTCTAACCATCATACTTGGGTTGGTCACGTATCTCTGCTCCAATCCAATGCAACGATCAAGTAATGTGAGCAGATTTTCTAGTGGATACTTCATGCATCCTCTACTACCAATGTTCCAGACCTTCCTCTAAGTCCAACACAAATGAGATAATTCTTCTCCAACTTAGTGCACCATATGAAGTGGGGTTAACATAATCATCCATTCATGCATTCATATTATACAAGTTATCAATTTTGTTCCCTTTCACAGGTTCTATGTACCTCTTTCCTTCTATCGGATCCAATAGTGTGATAACTTTTAAATATCCTACCTCAAATATCATTTCCCTCCTCTTCAGATTAATAATTTCTTGATTGTCGAAGGCCCATTCTAACCCCATTAGTGTTGGATATGGCTGACTATCATCCACGATTTTGATGACTTCAAATTTTTCTATACTGCGCACTCCATCTATATGCATAGGTATCCCTATCAATCAACCAATTAGTACTATCTTGTGTTGGTTTTCCAATCTTAACAGGACCAGATTAACTTGGGTTTCCCCATAATTTCCCATGTTTTCTTTGGTAATACATTTACATCGAAACCCAAGTCTAAAATGACATTGTCCACATCATATTCTCCAATCTGCGCACTTATCTTGAACTCTTCGTTAGTCCTTTTTTTGCACAGTACCTAATTCACTACCCTCTATGTGGCAGTAATTTCCCTGTCTTATGTGCAATGATCAATCATTTCACATAATGTATTCAACACAGTTTCAATTTTCATCAATTCTACGCAACTTCTCAGAAACTCTCTTAGAGTACTTACATTCTCAAGTGTATTTTCTGTTATAGTGCAATCACAAACCAGAGGCATGTCAACCACATGAGGCGCATATGATGTTGATGCTACCCAATCTAGTCTTAGTATCTCTTTTCTTGTCCTTTGATATGTTTCCTTTTCTTGGTGAGGATTAAATGTCAGCATAGATCCTGCTAATTTCTTCACCCATTGCTCAACCTCCCTCCCTCCATTTGTCGCATAATCCTCTGTTCTAGTTCCTCCATGCGTGACAACTGCTATTCTAGGTCCTTCATTGCATTCCTCGGTTGATATATTTTGTACGTTCCAATTCTGGTGTCTATTATGATTCCCTCTTACCCGCCACTTCACAAGTAATTGAGGACATTATTTTTTCACATGATCCGGTGCTCTACAATAGGTGCAGGTTGTACAAGGATTCAGGAAGTCATGCGCTAAGTGTCCCGGTTGATTACAATTGTAGCAAATTATTGGGCCTCTACCTCCTATGCCAAAACTTCCTCTACCTCGACCTCTACCAAATCCTCCTTGGTTTCCTAGATTAAAGCCTCTCTAATTATTATATTGTGGACCACCTCCTTTTGTCACAACATTCTCCTCCTGAATCCCATACATATCTGAAGTGATCTCTCTCATCAATTTGAATGTGCGACAATTCTTCTCTTTGTGCCCAAATAACTTGCAAAAGTTGCAAAATAATTCCCTTTGTGTACTCTGGTATTTCTGCAACAATGGACAATCATGCAGATGATGTTCCCATTTCTTACATATTTCATAGTACCTCCGTTCTGGTAATGGATATGGTGCTCCAGTTGCCAAATACTGCATAAAAGTGGGGAATTTGTCCTTATGGTGGCCTTTTGTCCTACACTTAGTACACCATATTTGTTCTCTCTTAAGCTCTGTTGATTAAATGGTCAAGGAAACTAACTATGTCTGGACTTGAGCCATCCCCGCACCATCTCCTACGGGAGATGCTTCTAGATTCATTTGAATCTCCAAAGCTTCAGACTGCGATGCAACCTTCTGTTGTATTAGCGAGCAACGAATGTGTGGTAGTACTCCTGCAATAAACCATTCTCTGCGATGTTGATCAGGAATCTGGAATGTCAATCTACCCATCAAATCCTTAAAAATTCGATCATAGTCCCAAACTAATTCAATCTACTCTTGTTTGATTTTCTTCAATTATGTAATGTATTGCGACTCATATTTTGGCCTCTTGAACTCTTTCAACAATGCTTGTCTAATTTATGCTAAAGTCCTTGCTTGTACCTAAGGTGTGGTACTCTACAGTTTCATATACCAAACCAATGTGCAACCTCTAAATGTTGTTTCCAAATGCGCAATCCTTATGGCCTCATCCTGGACATTCTTCATAGCCCAAATTGTTTCACATACAAATAGATGTTGTTTTGGGTCCTCCAACCCAACTCCTTGGAAATTAGGTAGTCTCAATGTGTGGTCTAACCTTGCCATGTTGTTTTTTGTAGTACGTCCCCTCGACGATGTTAGTTGACTCTGACTTGAAACACTACTTCCATTTCTACCTTGTCTTCCTATGCTATTCATAAGTGCTTTTGAAAAATCCTTAAATGTTACTTCATATCTCGGTGACACACACGAGGTTGTGGAATCGACACAAGATCCAGGCTTCGTAGGACTTAACGGCTCTTCTATTATAGGACTGAACTCAGAATCCTCTTCCTCTCCTTCTATGTGTGGTATTTCTATTATCTGGACTATTGCACAGGGTTCTCTCGTCTCGTACTCACGATGTGTCTCTCCTTTCTCAGCCCCAATATTCAACCTCTTGTACCTTCTTCCACTGTGTAGTACTCCAAACTCATCTTCCTCTTCTAGTACACCTTCTTTGTTTCTCTGCATCCTCAGTCCCTCCCTTCCTTATTTATTTCTTCCTTCATTCTTTCATACCTTCAGACTATGCTCTAGTCACCCCCCAATTCCCCTATGTGCATGAATCACCTTAGCATTCATATTCCATCATCATCACACACTTGTCGCATAACAACATCTTTATCTAGGTACCCAATTATTTCATAAACCTTCCATGCAAACCCTTGAAGAAATCCCTTTTTGCAACATTGTATGACTGAGTACAATCTATTGCAAATTCTGTAATATAACCCCCCAGTATGTTGTTCAACCAGAAATCAACTACGCTGGAAGTTTTATTGCTTATAGAATTCAATTGTCTTACCAACTTAGGAGTTCAGTTCCTTGGTGTTATAACATATATCAAAAATTGACTGCGTTTCCCAAGGTACAAATTGGTTCTCATTCGTTTACCTTTGATCATGGTAGCACTGTGTCCCCTTCATCAGCCATTTTTGAAGAATGTGTTGCTCCACTTGTTGATGGTTTGTCCCATGGCTACAAGGCTACGGTTCTTGCATATGGACAGACTGGTTCAGGAATGAGAGAACAAGGCAGAAGCAAAGAAGTTAAGCGGTATGCACGGTACTTTCTTTGGAGCTCTATATTTAGTGTGCCCGTGTTCCTTCTTTCCATGGTTTTTATGTATATTCCTAGAGTTAAAGACGGATTGGATGAAAAGTTAGTAAATATGCTAACAACCGGGGAGCTCTTGAGATAGATTTTATGTACACCTGTACAATTCATAGTTGGATGGAAATTTTATGTTGGCGCTTATAAATCCCTGAGACATGGATTGGCTAATATGGATGTTTTGGTAGCCCTTGAGACAAATGCAGCTTATTTTTATTCATTCTATTCACTGGTTAGAGCTGTGACTTCAAAGACCTTTAAAGGTACAACCTTCTTTGAGACAAGCGCCATGCTAATCTCCTTCATTCTTCTAGGGAAGTTGTTGAAAGTTTTAGCCAAAGGAAAGATTTTAGAAGCCATTGCAAAGTTGATGGAATTAGCTCCAGACACAACAACCTTGCTCATATTGAATGATGATAAACACATTGGTGCAGTGGCATCATCTTCAAATGAAAATAATTTTGAGTACCAAAATATACCGAGGGAGTTTCGGGATTTTCTCAGTGATTGTGAGGATGTTCTGGATGAAGCAACAACTGTCAAACTGTTAGGCAGCTATGGAAGGGTGGATGAACTTGTATTTTTTTCTAGTATTAAGGAGCAGCATGAAACTGTTATCCATCATTACATTCAACAAGGAGAGGCGAGGAAGGTTTTGGAACTATTACAGAAACCAAATGTTTCTCCTGAATTGCAGTACGAGTTTGCACCAGATTTGATTATGCTAGAACCTTATGAGACTGTTGAGGCATGGATGGTTGCAAATAATTTGAACACAAGGATATTGATTCATGTGTTGATGCGTTAATCTAGTGAACCACGTACAAAGGATGAGACACATGAGGCTATCAAGTATTTGTAATTCTGCGTCCAGCGGCTGCAAAATGAAGATCATGTTGTACATAATTTACTACTGTCATTGTACACAAAGTAGGGTGACGAAAGTGCACTTTTGCGTTTTCTTCAATGCAAGTATGGAAAGGGGCGAATGCGTGTTTGTGTTTACATTTATAGCATGATGGGTATGCATGAAGAAGTTGTTGCTCTTGCATTACAGGTGGTAGGAACAACAGTGAATATACTAAATCAATAACATATTTCAGAACGGAAAGGTCTGCCGAAACTGGAGAAGGCCACTAATCAACGCTTACGAGTATTACGGGGCAGTTTCACCAGAATCGACAGCAACTGCAACAAGATAAGAATCGCCCGGCGAGAAGGAAGGCTGCATCGTCAGAAGCCACTCAGGAACCGACTTCGGGAAACGAAGATCATGGCAGGTGGTGTTACCATTGGTATGATAATTAGGACGTTACCATTCAGGTGAGGAGTTCGGGCACGAGTTCAAATGTTTCTTTGCCTGCCCATCGAGACGTGGTGCGCGATTTCCTGGGCGACGGGATCCTCAATGCCAACGAGGAGCTCAGAGGAAACATCAGAGTATTTTGTAGAGGTCATCCATTGAATGATGAAAAAATATCTGTGGGAGCTTCTTCAGTGGCAGAATTTGATACAACTAGAGCAAATGAACTATGCATCCGTGTTAATGGTTCTTCAAAGAAGGTGTCCATCATGTTCCAAGACTTTTTGAAGCACAAGTACACACCATGAATGAGGTCTGGGAAGTTTTGCAAACTGGAAGCAGTACACATTCCTCGAGGCACATTTCAGACGACCCTTATTCACAAGGGATTTGATGAAACACGTCGTTTAGAGCTTCGACGTGACACTGAGCAATTTGTGAGACAGGCTTCTTCTGTCGATGAGGCAGGAATGCTCATCGTGGATTTTGTGGTTCCTGGAGGTCCAGCCAACAATCATTTAGAACCGGGGTATATGTTGCTCGCCATTCAATCATAAAAAATTGGCAGGGATTTAAATACACATGTTGAGGATCTGGATTTAAATACACCCCAGGCACTTTTTCATTGAGTCACATTCTAGCGTGGCCTTGGCGATTATTCACAGTTTCTTTACCTCTAGAGACACTCTCGAAAGGAAAGATCTCCATAAGCTATGGAATTATCCTACATCAAGTGATACACACCAAACCAATGGGTGTGCATATGGTTACTAAAAGCTAATTAGTCTAACCTCTGCGTGTCTCAACAGAAGGCTGAACCATATCATGAATTTGAATGGATGGGAAGCCATGCTTTTCATTGGAATGAATGTTGCCATTAGCGTGAGAGTGTCTAATGAACTAGGAGCTGGACATCCAAGAGCTACAAAATTCTCTGTTAAAATCGTGGTTGCAACATCTATATTGATCGGCATCATTTGCATGGTTATTGTTCTTATCATGAAGGACAAGTTCGCCATACTTTTTATTGACAACGAGGTAGTAATTGTTGCAGTGGCTAAATTGGCAAGTTTCCTTGCAGTGACAATGCTTCTAAACAGTGTACAAAGATATGCAAGTGGATTTCCTGAAAGGAAGATGGATGATGGTCATAGCATGCTTCCTTATTCTCTCGTTTGCTGGATCAAATTATATATATATATATATATATATATTTTGTTTTGTATTCGCAAACAATAAAAGTGAATATGGGATATGATCAGGAGGTGATCACTACATCAGGCTTGTTTCAAGGACTTGGGTGCAAACACAGGCATAATTGTCGGTCTCATCAATGAGTTCAATGCACCATGGGTGGTTCTCACTATGGGTTCGGCGATGAACCTCACTGGATATCTCATGATTTGGCTATCTGTCACGGGCAGAGTTGCCAAGCCTGCATTATGGCAGATGTACATGTATCAATACATCTAGAGTGGAGTGCTTTCGAGACTTTTTGGATTTATTCTCTTGTCGTTTCTTTTACTGTTGTATTTGTTTCACTATGGGTGCCTGAAACTAAAGGGAGAACCCTCAAGGAAATACAATCACCATTTCAATAAACTTGACCAGATTATATTACTACAGTGAAGGCATCTTGCTAGATTGTTAACAGAAAGTTGGTGGATTCCGATATTGAAAAGAAAAATCACAGCTTCCAAATGCCAAAGAAGGAATGATGAGTGGTCAAACGATTAGTAACGGTTCCAGGAGATGGCAGATGCGCCTGGCAGTTGCAGAATGCCATGAAGACGAACCGTTTCAGATTCCTGGAACACAAAGAGTCTTATTTTTCTTTTAAAAGACTGATGTATGTAAAGGCAAAGAGGGGGGGTGCATGAGTGACAGCACTGGGGGAAACCTCTTTCGAAGAGGGTTTCATTGTAATGACTGAGTTTTTTGTAAACCAGATTAGAGTAATAAAGACGATTTTTGCTTGCGACTGTGAGATTCATCACGGTCGATTTTTTTCAGCATGTTCTTCTTCTTTTCAGTTGTGTTAAATCTGTTCGGATTTCATTATAGATGTTCCTTACTCACACTTGATATTGTCTTTATCATATATTTATGTCTTCCTTAATCCATCACGACTGCATTACATTTTGTTTTCTTCTAACCGATGTGCTTCGTTATAATTTAGTACGACCACTACTATAACGAAAGGATTTGGGTTTTCTGTAATTGTTTATTGTCTTTCCTCTGCACCAACTATCAGCTGTGTAAGACCAATCTACATTTTCAGAATTCTGCATATATCCTTTTCTATGTCGGCCTTTCCTTTTTCTTTTCACTACCGCATCATGACAATCAAAGCGCTGAAAGATAGACTTACTTTGCCTCACTTTCTGCAAGTTATTTGATCTCCCCTATTGTCTCTTTTCTTCAGTTTTCATTTGACTCCATGCCCAATGGACCTTTTCCCTGGTTTAACCCCCAAACTCCAAAAATCCAAGACTATCATTCACCCATAAATCTGCCCACCGTTTTCACGTTTACTTCAATTCATTTTGTGACATTTTTCGAGAGATCCCTCTCGGGTTGGGGGAGGGCATCCTTCCAATCCAAAGTGGTTCGAGGTTTCCTCGGGATTGATTTGCTGCAACCCATTTCAATTCTGAGTGTCAACACTTGGCACTGCAGTACAATATATCTCGATATTCTCCACTAACCTTTCTAACCATTCAGTTAAAATAATAAAACAATTTCCAAAGAAAATATCATGCAACTATGTAAACACATACCTTTGCATCCATTGTTCATCGCTCATCCGAGGGTTTCTATTCTCTCCTCGGTAAAATTCTCATTCCTTCGTTTCCAGCCATTCGATGATCTCTTTCTCAATCAACCTCCAAACCATTCCCTCAATTACAGATTCTGATTCCCGGCAACAAAACCATTTTTTGGCATGCGGTTGTAAGACCCTAGGTTCCAGTTATATAACCAACAAAACCCTTCAGATACTGGCCCTTTCGACATCACCTGCATGCATGTGAAGTCTCACCCAAGAAATCTATCGTGACTGCAGGAACCAAGTTTTTGCAAGGATGAGGGGATGTGAGGTCATCAACATGTTCATTTATACTTGTATACCTTGTGCATAATATGTTGTGACTCTTATCCCTTGATTAATTGGTAAACTAAATTATACAACACCTTTATAAAGAATATTGCGACATAGACCATTCACTGAAATATTCATAATTGCTACGCAACACTGATTTAACAAAAAGAGATAGATCTAATCACTCATTTAACGAATGGCTTCTTTATTATTCTTCGTGCAATTCATCTCAGGGTTGTGCACTGTGCTATAATACTTACATCATGATATCATTCCTTATCCTGCCTAGCCACTTTGCAGTGGAGGCCTCTCCCTGCAAAATCTCCCCTAAACCTTCAGACATAGACTCTCTCTCATTCTCAGCCTAATCTCTCAGTAGCAACAACAACCTATTCTTCATCGCCCTATTCGCTTAGCATCCTATTCTTCCCAACCCGTTACATATTTATACACAAAGTTTAGGGCTCAAACCCTACCCAAAACCCTATGACAACTCATTATGACTCATTACAACTCATGACAACACATAGTTCGTGCGTGCTTTTTCTACTTATGTTTGCATGTTGTTTTTCATTCATTTTAGCCTACATGCTGCTTTTCCTGCTTTATCTCCTTGCTTTATTTTCTTTCTTTATTACCTTGCTTTATTTTCTTATGTCCCGCCAAGTGCGCGTTTACTACGTACTTTGATCCTGAATGTGCCTTTACTTTGCTCTCCAGTCTTGTCTTCAGTTCTTTCCTCTACTACTACACATCTCCTCAACCCTTAGGATGTTTCTCCAAATTACATCCACAATGCATGTCCAACAATATCCTGTTAACATACACTTAGATACAAATTGGTTTGTTGAACATGTGTTAAGCTCCTTTAATGATGGTGGGAAACCAACTTCAATTATTGGAAGGTTTCAATGAATGAGGACAAGTTGTTTCCCAATAAAAGTCTTTAAAAATCCACTCTTGATCACCTAATAAAGTGACTTTCTATATTTACTCCATTGATATTTCTTTGGTTAGTATTTAAATTTGCAATATTTTCCCTAATCGATAAGTTTTTTCAATAATGTTTTAATTATATCATGATTTTCATATGCAATGTACACCTTCACCCCCCAACCCTTTACAATGTGACTTACACATCAAATGCACACCATCACCCCTCAAACTTATTTTGACAATGATTATGACATTTAGGGCATCGATTCTCCTCCCTTATCTTGTGGTTCCCTCCGAGTCAAGTTCAGATCTCTATAATTTTAAAAATCTTATCTTAATATTATGAATTATGAAACTACTATAAAAAGGGAAACCAATTTCCAAAAGATAAACCAATTTTCAATGTTTTTTATTAATAACTTAGGAACTCCTTCAATTATTAAATCTATTTCTATTCCCTTTAAGATAGTAAACTAATTTCCAAAATTTTATATTAAACATTTCAAAATCCCCTTCTATTCCACTTATAATACACCAATACACTTGCTAACCATAACAATAAAATTACTCATATTAAGAAATGTCTTTACAAGATTAGATATTCAATACCCTAACAAGCACTTTCAACTTATCATTTAAGAAACATGTTCAAATTATCGTTTAAAGAACAACTACTCTAAAGTGTTGATTTTGATTTTAAAGCAATAATAAAATTAAACAAAACTTTGTATTTATTAATTACACACATTTTTATAATACAAGTTTAATTTGCAATTTCCTTCTTCGATATAGTAGGTGAAGATCTGCTCGAGATGGTGGAGGACTCGAGGAGGAATGACAAACTTTGTGGAGGTCTTAACTCGACCTTTCTGGCCCTTATTCTGAAGGTAAACAAGCTGGAATCCTTCGATGATTACCGTCTTATTTCCTTATGTAATCTCATCTACAAGGTGATCTCAAAAATCCTTGCTAATCGGATAAAACATTTTCTTTCAAAGTGCCTTTCTTCAGAACAACTTGGATTCTTAAAGGTAGAAGAATTCAGGATGATATTGGTTCGGCTCATGAGACTCTCCATAGTATTAAAAAAAAGAATATCAAATCTCTGGTGTTGAAATTAGACCTCAAAAACTCCTATGACATGATAGACTGGGAGTACCTAAGAGTGGTATTACTCTCGGTAGGCTTTGGGGTAAAGCTCACAGATTGGATAATGTGTTGCGTTGCGAGTGCCAGTTTTGCAGTTTTGATAAATGGTGAGGCGACGGATTGTGAGATCTCATCTACAAGGTGATCTCAAAAATCCTTGCTAATCGGATAAAACATTTTCTTTCAAAGTGCCTTTCTTCAGAACAACTTGGATTCTTAAAGGTAGAAGAATTCAGGATGATATTGGTTCGGCTCATGAGACTCTCCATAGTATTAAAAAAAAGAATATCAAATCTCTGGTGTTGAAATTAGACCTCAAAAACTCCTATGACATGATAGACTGGGAGTACCTAAGAGTGGTATTACTCTCGGTAGGCTTTGGGGTAAAGCTCACAGATTGGATAATGTGTTGCGTTGCGAGTGCCAGTTTTGCAGTTTTGATAAATGGTGAGGCGACGGATTATTTTAAGAGATGGAGGGGGCTTCGTCAGGGTTGCCCATTATCCCCGTATTTGTTTATCTTGATTATGGAAGGGATAAGCCTGATGTTATCCAATGGCATTGCTAACCAGAGTATTTCTAGTATAAAGGTAACGCAACATCTAAAAATTATCCATTTAATGTTTGTTGATGATGTCCTTGTAATGTCTAAGGAAGAACCGATGGAATGGAGATTGATATTAGACATTCTTCGAGCTTACTGTTATGTTTCTGGACTTTTCATAAATTCTTCAAAAACTATTGTTCACTATTGGGGGCTTGAGGATTTGGAGCTTGAGCTTTTAAAAGCCATTTTATCGTTTTCTTTTGCTGATTTAAACTCGGGTTTCAAGTACTTAGGCTATCTTTTAAAACCAGGAGCGGCCAAAGCTGATGATTGGGGCTGGTTGGTGGAAAAAATTGAAAAACAAATTGGGCTCTGGTGTAATTAGTGGCTATCATTGGGAGGCAAATTAATTTTGGTCAAATCAGTGTTGGAGAGTCAATCAGTGTTTTGGATGTCTATGGAGGTGATTCCTAAATTTGTTTTAAATCGCATTCGGTAACTTATGTTTGTTTTCCTATGGAGTGGTCAGAAGGCAACGCATCACTACCATCTCTGTAGATGGGACCTCCTTGCAACACCAAAGTATTGTGGAGGATGGGGACTCAGAAATTTAATTACTTTCAACTCAATGTTATTGGCAAACACCCTTTGGAGGGCGCTAATGGTGGACAACATCTGGAATAGGATTATTTTGGATAAATACTTTGGGGGTTCTTCTGTAGTTGAACGGCTCCGAAAAACAAATCATCAGCAACAGAAGTCATCTAGCATCTGGAGCGGCTTGACCAAGAGCATTCTTGTGTTATTGCATTGGCTTCGGTGGAAGCCCGGTTCTGGGAATTCGATTTTGATAGGTGTGGATAAAATTGTCGGCCTGGAGGAGAGATCTATCCTATCAGACCCCCTTCGATCGCAACTATCAGTTAACCATATTTTGGTCCTAGCACAGGCAAGAGATGTCGTTGGCGTATCTCCCTTCCCAGACCGGTGGTGCACTAGCGATTCATTGGGTCTATCCGATCAGATCACTACAGAATGGGATAGTTTCACCTTTTCTTTAAGGGATGTATGTCTATCACTCATTTATGGTGCAGATAGTTTGGTGTGGGTTGGGGGGATGCTTCCAAAGTAATTTCAGTTAAAAATCTTTATTAGGCTCTTATAAAACTGTTGGATTTCCACAGTGAAAAAGGCTGGGTTCTCAAACTGTGGAAGTGGCCAATTCAGCTAAAAATTAAATTGTTTCTGTGGCTGGCGGCCTTTGATAAAATTATTACCTAGGATGTGCTCCAAAGTAAAGGTTGGGTAGGCCCGGTGGTATGCAAGCTCTACAACAACAACGCTGAAAATGACAATCATCTTTTAATCCATTGTTCATTCACTAAGGAAGTTTGGCATCGTATGTCTGAAATCTACCATTTAAAAATCCATTGGGCTAGATCATCGGTCTCAGATTGCTTAAATGTGTGGACTTTTGAAAAATCTACTCTGATTAGCCTGGCTGCCATTGCTTGCTGGCATATTTTGATTGAGAGGAATAAGGTCTTATTCGAGGATCACACTCCCTCTTATCTCGCAGTGGTGCAAAGGATTGTTGTTACATTCTCTTGGCAACTAGCTACTTTAAATCCTATTCCAAATAGAGTGAGTGAATGTATTCACATCGAGGGCTTCACACTGGCATGCTTCGATGGAGCGACCTTATTATTTGGGGGTTGCTCTGCAGCGGGTGGTTTTTTTTAAAACACATGCTTCGAGGGTCACCAAATGGTACATCAACTGCG